>NW_019091447.1:988693-1010558 GCF_001949145.1 Acanthaster planci
ACGTCCGTGGTGGGAGCCATTTTTGAGGGTCGGGCGGGGATTATCCCAATTTTTTAAATTTTACGCGGCCTAATTATGAAGTTTTGAATTCAATTCTACATTATGCAAGTCTGAAACAGTGACATATATGCCTGGGGTCCTCTCTCATGGGTGGGGACCTGACCCAGCGTTAAAGGGCGATTCTGTGCCAATGTCATCCTGGCTTTCAACATTAAGGTTTTTCACAAGCATTTGGGCACTAATGTGAAGGCAGATGATGTTGAAAACAACCGACGTTAACTGACGGCAGGTCCCTATCTTCCCAATATCATTATAATGGCATGAATAATTATCTTTTATTTGCTATCGCCCTTGAGTTCTTATTCCAAATAAACCCAATAAGGGAGGTTGCTAAAGTGGCAGTCTATTACAATGGCACCGCGTTGCTTTACTTGATCCTTTCGAAGTCAGAATTTCAATAGAAATCTCTACAATAGTAGTTTCGGTTAGTTGCAGTTAATCTTCAAGTTCGGTGACCTTTCCACTCTGACATGAACTTTGAAAGTGTAGCTGACATGAAAGAAAAATACCTATAAATGCAACTAAGTCTTCACTCTTTAGCGTTTCAATGCGGTGAAATCTTTCCTTTGGAACAGTAACACTGCAACTGATTAGGCCAAGAAAAAATAGTTCTGCTTATATGCCTCTGAAAAATAGGGTCGGTAGGTCGGAATTTGTTAATTTTTTTTAGGGGGGGGCGATTTTTTTGTGTTGACTGAATGGCACGAATGATGACAAAAGCTTCCAAAATTGCCACAAAAAGTGATGAAAACTTGCCTTAATCTATAATATTTCTGCAGCCTATAAGTCTTAAGAATTATGGACAATTCACACGGGTTTGCACAACGCTAGTCAGCTACGTAATATTAGGGTCGGTCGGGAAACCGGAAGCACGTATTTGACTTTGAAGTTGTAAGCGCAGTAGTAAGTTTTAAAGTGCCGCAACAAACCAAATAAGAAGCAAATGAGCCAAATATTACAGTACTGCAGTTTAATTTCAACGCTTCAGGCCCCCAATCGGGGATTGGTTTCAGAGACCGTGACGACGCCTGAGTAAAATAAAAATAGGCCCTCTCGGTACCAGTTGAATGAACAATTTCACTCGTGTATCGTGTCAATAGAGGGCGCTATTTAACATACTTATTATTTTGGTAACCTGGAGCGTGGCGTGGAGACGCACTTTTTTGCCGGATTTTCTTCTGATATCATCTCGTAGCAACCGTAACGATGTGAATGATGTAGGCCTGACTTTTTGAGGTTTTTAAATCTTTATCCAAGGAAATATCAGGTAGGTTGCAAAAGTGGTTAAACCAGTGGTGTGATTTGTAGTTTCTTGCCAAACTGAAGAAAAGAGCAAGGTAAAAAAGACCTTGACCATGTTAACTTTCAATGTCGTCAGTTTGTGTTGTGATTGATCAACCATGCCAACTGGTCAAGCTGTGTGAGATGACATGCTGCTGATTTTTCTGTTGAGAGAAAGAGGTTATAAGAAGGAATGTATGAAATTTGGCTGCACAAACAGCTGTGATGGCAGAGTAAGTTAATTGGCACAAGCGAAGCAGCCAGAATGTGGGCGTTCATTACCTTCATGATCTTAGCACCCTGTTCCTAATAGTGTTATGCCCTAACTATAGCATAAGTCCCAACTATAGTTGGGACAGTCCCAACTGCAGTGCTGCAGTTTGGCTGGCCCAACTATTGTTGACCAATGTCTGTGGGAAATGTGTCAACATTATCCAAGTCAATGTGTCTCACACTTGACACAATTCATCTAAAACATCTGTCCCTCTAGCCCTATGACCGATGACATAACATTTGTAAACAATATGACTGTGGCACATGCTGGGCACATCATGCACACAGGACCTCTCTGCTGTAGTTGGGCTGGCCCAACTGTAGCGCTCTAGTTGGGACGGGCTCAACTATTGTTGGGACGGGCCCAACTATAATTGGGACTGATGCCATAGTTAGGGCCTAACAAAACGAAGTCCACTTTTTCAATCTAACTAGCACTCAGACTTTGAGGATCCATTCCTTAATCCTAGTAGCTCTAGTTTTGGTAAATTTTGACAATATATATTTATATAAGCAAGAAAACCAGAATTTTTTTACCCGAGTTCGGCAAAAGAAGACCGCATAACCATTAATCACACCAGTTTGTTTCACGTCTGAATACCCGACCCAGCCATTGTGGATATACTGAATTTTCTTAAAGAAACTTTTATGGTTCCAGGTCAAGGAACCAGACCACATGCGCAAATCTGTCTTCGTTCACAGCTCTTTGTCGCAAATTTTACGTAGCTGTTTTACCCCATAATTTCCCTCAAAAACCAATGCTCGTCCCTCTTTTCTTTCTGATATGAAAGAGGAAATCACCACCAACTAATTCAGGTAAGTTGTTTACTTTGTTTCCTTATTATAGGAACAGAGTGCTAATGGTGAATGAACACCAAAATGTGTACATAGGCTAGCTAGGCCTACCTGAAAGATTTGTGTAAACCTTACGGTTCTTTACAACATAATGGGATTGCTGAGAAATCGCCCATCTGGTCGATCAAAGTGTACATGTACATGTGTGCCAATGTGATCATGACACTGACTGCTAGTGCTAGAATGGAGTGAGCTCTGCAAAAGCAAGGTTAGTTACCAGCAGCTGGATTACCAGAGCAGTACAGGGAGCCAGGAAAGCAAAGTACACACTCACCTAACGTGACACTGCTGATAGCTGCTAGTGCTCAAATCTCCCCATGTCATGAGCCTGTAAGAGCTGGATATTTCCAGATGTCTAAAGTTGCAAATACCATGATGTAGGGCCCGCCCTAAACCTACAGCGCTAACCTTTGCTTGTAGTAAAAGTGTTACATATGAAAAATTTCCCATTCGCTTCCCCTCGACCATGATTATTATTTTTTTTGGCGTCTCGTGGGAGGTTACTACACAATCATTATTGACAGTCACCTTTATTCATGTCGAACTATCAGGACAATGAATGTGACAGTTCTTGGAAGAATCCGGCCCTCGACATCTGTTGGCAGTGAGAGTTCAGGATCGTATTCAGGTGCACATGGACAAGCACACCCAAGGTACACGTACAAAGTTGCTGTACACCTGAGGCACTATGAGTTGTTTTGTCATAGTTAATCTGTATTGAGCACATGACTGATACTGTTGCCAATGCAATAGCTTAGGCAGCTTCACTTCGGCTTCCAGACTGGACTGAGTGCTCATTCTATCTCAGCTTTGACTTGTTTTGCACTGAAAAGCGAGTCACTAGAAAGTGAGTCAGTGTTGAAGTACGTGTACGTGTATAGGCCCTATTGCTTGATCTAAATGGCAATGTCTTGGATTGAGTAGTCCAATAGGAGGGTTCATAGGCCTATAATCAGTCTGGAATATTACCATATTTGGACAGGCTATATGTCCTCGTACAATATGACCCATCACAAGACCTGTCCTAGCAGCCCGCAAAGGATTGTGGGTGTTTCCACGAGGCACTTATTTGATTAACCTGAAATTTCTGTGAAACATTGATGTATTAGTGTATTAACCATATCCATTTCAGTCTTAGTAAAGTGACCGTGTTATTGGTGTTGGAATCTCTCAGTTTTCAGACTTTGTACAAACAAGGAGACACCAACAGGTTCATTTACAGTGATGCAATACTCTCCATGGTTAAACTCCTGGGGGCAGGCTTCAACTGCTGCGTGCTGTGCTTTGGCGAGAGTGGGTCTGGCAAGAGTTACACGTTGGCAGGGGAGGGAACCGGCCAGCCTGGTATCATACAGATGATGCTGAAGGATCTCTTCAACGAGGTAGACAGGTTGCATGATAATGGTAAGACTTGTATCTCCGGCCCCAGCCAAAGCCGTGTTCGATTTGGGTATTGTTAATGGGTAAGCCTTTTCTCTGTGATGTGCTTATGGCAATGCCTGGAGCTTTGGACTTCTGATTCTGTCTTGGATTTTGCAGTATTGGAGTTCACAAACTCCAATATTGAAGTTTTTGCCATTATTAGAAAAGCAAAAGAGTTTAAGTTAATATTTGACCTTGTGTTAAAAGTAGCTTCTGAATTACTTAGTGCAACTTTAACCATGTACTGTACATCTAAAATGTTCCATAAACCCAAGGATTCCTTCCAAGTGTGCTTTCAGCCCCCCTGTTTAGGGGAAGCAGATAAACCCTAGATAGTTTTACCGGTACTTGGCAGGAAAAATAGCATTGTGGTTGGAAATTGAGTACGCATACGGATAGTTATGATGATGAAAGTCAGAGAATACCACCGCCCTTCCCTGATTCCCTTCAAAAAAACAGAAATATATTTCAGTTATAAATAAATGTAAACATATATTGTACTCAGGTTACTGAGTACAGTTTTTGTTGGCATTTCACTGAATCCTGTCCGTAAGCCTGGCTGTACTTTGCTGGCTGTCTTATGATTAAGGTCATCATTTGAAATTGCTTCTTTTATTGGATGTTCATGTCCATGTAGGAACCTCGGCCCATGTTAAGATTGGCATGTATGAGATATACAATGAGATCATACGAGATTTGCTGAGTATTGACCGACATAGTGCTGTGTGTGATCTTGGTATTACTGCTGAAGATGGAGTCTATGTGAAGGTAAATATCCAGCCTTTGATGCCATGTTTCATCTGTGGCCTTTTCTAAATTCTGTTTTCTTTATTTCTGTCTGGAGCTTGAGCTGCATAATTGGTTTCAAACATTTGCTGTGGGTTCAAAATTACAAATTGTACTTTTATACTTGGCTTTATACTTCGCTATACCGAACACCGCTATACCAAACATTCGGCTGTACCAAACATCGTCCTTGGCTCCCAATATTTTGTGCACAAAACCTACCGGACATTATGTAGTTGCAAATTAACAAAGATTCAGAGATCGATATTGAGTGGTAGTTTCATTACTTTTAGGATAAACTAAATAGCAATTTTTTACCTCAAGATTTAATAAAAAACAAAAATAATTACCAGATACATTTCTTGAAACCTCAAACGTGAATGCAACGGCAAAACATCACGAAAACAGCGAATCATAGGATCACAAGAGGGTGCACTTCAGTTAGACAAGAGAGGGCGCTATTCAACATGGCAACGGAAAGTTGGTAGTTAATTTTGCCATACCGAATGACCGCTGTACCGAACATTTAGCATGGACCCCGTTGTGTTCGTTATCGCGGCGTTCCATGGTATACAGAGATGCTTTTGTAGCAGAAAAAAGGAGCTACATTGAGCTTATAATTAACATGATTAAAGGTTCTCAGACCTGGGATTGAATTCATAACATGGAAGTCTGTTGCCAAAGACAGAAACACAACCAAGGTTTTAGAAAACACCATGGATTACCGTACTCGGTCATGCACAAAGTCAGTGTCACAGAGAAAGTTTGTGCATTTTGAAGAGTAAATTTTGGCTTGTTGCTTCTGAGTGGTAGCTACATCGAGACTTCTTAGGAAGAATTTTAGAACCGCCAGAATAACCTCAGAACTTTTTTCCTTTGTTAGAATCTGATTGAAGTCCCTGTTATGAGTGCTTCAGACTCCCTGTCAATATTCCACAGTGGTTGGCTGGCGCAGAACACTCAAAACACCGATTACGGAGAGGCTGGTGCCAGAACGACAGTGGTGACTAGGATCCATCTCATACAAGTATGTAAAGATTCCCCCTACCTCTGTCATTTCCTCTCAGAATCTGCTCTAACCGGGGAATAAAAGACAGTGTGTTTTTAAAGGAAATTGAAAGCCTTTGGTACGAACTCACTGTATAGACGCACAAGTTTATGCGCGTTTGACGAGGAGCATGTTTATAGAGTACACACAACCAATTTATTCTGGAATGTATGGTCTTTGTGTGCTCCCCAATCACGTGCAAGAGCCCGGTTCGAAAACTTAGCATCAGGCTGTCTTTCTTCTGCCTGTGAGGGTGCACTTCAAGTCAGGTGGATTGGAGTTAAGATTTTATGACACAGGTTATGTTGTCTGTCGAAACATTACTTCCATTTCATGGCCTATATAAACATTGTGGGTACCTCTCTTAAGAATTTGGTTCTCTCATCTATATTTTGTTCAGGGTTTTTGCTGTGCGTGAGACTTCAGAAATATTTTAATTTGTAAAGGCTATTGGAAAGATTTACCCCACAAATAAGATTTGTTCAGAAATTGGCCTCTCTTTTAAACCCAATAAAAGAAGTTATCACAGCCATTAAGACTATTATTTATTCACAAAAACGATTTCATCAACTTTTCTTGGAAGGAGAGAGAGGAGTATGGCTATCCGTACAAGTCAACGTTCACCTTTGTGGATCTCCCCGGAGCTGAGAAACTAGCTGCAGATCCCAAGGCCTTGAAGAGAATGGAAGGGACCTTGCTTAATAAGTCCCTTCTAGCTCTGGGAAGTTTGATCGAAGAATTAGCCAGGAAACCTGGGGCTGCAAGAATCCTATCATATGAGTAAGTCTCATGATAGAGCCTGTTTCTGTGTATTAACTGATGTTTGGGATTTCTCCATCTATAAGCTCTGTAAAAAGGTTTTAGCTTGAAACAGACTTCTATAACCACTTGCCGCCGGGGACTCCGGTTTCGGGCAACATGCATGTGTTTATACGTGTGGCCAGGGTGTCCGAAATCGGACAAAGGGAACTGGGCCTTGTAACAAAAGACCGTACTCGGAACAAAATCTGAGCTGCTGGGCATTACCGACTTTTTTTTACTCTCAGTAGTGAAGATAATCCAGCCTTGTTTTGAAACAGTATACCACGGTTTGGGGGATTTAGTGGGAGCGGATTACCACCAGGGACAAAAGCGCTCCACCAAGGCAGTGACGAGCCACACAGCATCGCTGCACGCTAATCTGGCCCCTATTGAAAAGAGGTCAGCAGCGCACTGTGCCAGGTTTGTGAACAAAAGAAAGTTACATAACACCGCACATTTTGGACTCTTTCAGGCTGCAGGCCTGGCTGAAATACTCGGGCGTCAATAAATTTCTCTGTCAGACTAGAGTGGCCGCCAGACAGTAATTCATGTGGATGTAAACGTCCATTAATTGAAATGATGAATTTTTGAAGAATTTTGAAACCTGAAAATCTTGAAAAAGTCCTGATTATGTGCACTGCATTTTTCAAACTGCCCAGCATCAAGTGGATAAGACAAACACTGGCACATGACTTCAGTTGATGATAAGGTCATGGAGCCAAGACAACAGCGTGAAAGAGGGTGCTTTCTTCTACATGGCATGTGTGGGCTGGATGAGTCGTAATCTTGAATCTATCAAAATCCAACATCCGTTTCTTCAAGATTTTAATGACTTTAGGACTACAGACCCGCTACTATTTATCATTGGTTTTTGACTCCTGAGCTTTCGTGCCTCAACTGTTTTCAAACTGTTTTGATTTTGATTATAAAGATGAACAAAGAAATTGAGATTTGAACCTGCGACCTCCGGTGCTCTACCAACAGAGCTATCCAGCCCTATGTTTGTAGCGCTTCCCAACTGTCAATATCTTTAGTTTAATGGCTTCTGGCTAGCTCCCCCCAAACAAAGATATTGACAGTTGGGAAGAGCCACCAACAAAGGGCTGGATAGCTCAGTTGGTAGAGCACTGGCACGGTGTTCCAGAGGTCGCAGGTTCAAATCCCGCACCAGTCAATTTTTTTGTTCATCTTTATTATCATTTAAAAGCACTTAGTCAGTTCCTTGTATAGTTTGTGTCATTTTTTTATTTTGGACAGTTCACAGGAAGTATAGCATGCAAAGATGCCTACGTTATGGGCTATATTCGTTGTTTTTCTTCAATTTTGCAAGTCGTAGTCTGTCTGAAAGGACCTGTTTTTGACTGGATTTCAGGGCCTCTAAGCTGACCAATCTTTTACGTGATGCCCTGGGAGGTAACTGTAACACCAAGGTCATAGTTCACCAGAAGCCACGATCTGATGCAAGGATCACCCAGGCGGTGCTGAACGCTGCGGAATGTTTTGGGCAGATCACAAACTTCTTCTTGTTAAATGACACAGCAGCACAGGTATGCATGTGACTCACTTGATTCTACAATGGTAGATTTCTTGATGGAAGATTGTATTGTCAAGGTCTGGATAAACTAGAGCACACTGGATGGACTCTTAAGTGCTGGAGTGTGTGTGTGTGTGTGTGTGTGCAGAAGTACCCCCTCTTGTGGTCACAAAGAGAGAGGTTGGGCCAAGTTTTGAGTGCAATTTATGCATCAATACGTGTAACACCCACCTGAAGGGATGGCGTTGTTCATGAGTCAGCCATCTTGAATCACAAGTGAGACAATCCCTGGAGATAATTTGGAAAGACTAAATACATGTGGAAATGAAGGTTATTATTATTATATCATTAAGTCTCTCTGGTAATGAAACCAAAAATTCTTCAAAAGCACTCTAGGCACTGTACCTGACAAACCTTAAGAAATCTTTAGAGAGGAGACAGTGCAGTGATTATGATGAAGAAGGGATAAACCAATCTTAGGCTTGGATTTTAGGGTAGTTCTGAATTGTAGATGGACGACACTTTACCCTTATTGTCGAAATGAGTGAGGCTAAACCTGTAACTATAGCAAAATAGACTCTCTCCATTTGAGAGTGTTCAATAAAGAAAATGGATTAATCGAGGAGTGCTATCCAAAAAGGCCATCTTGTTAAAATGCCCATTCACTTCATAGACCCATTCACAGCGTATACTGTGCATGTGCGAATTACGTGCCTCTATAGACTTAATTGAATTTATTCACGGGGCCAGCCAGGTTAAATTTGAAAGTGAGGTTAACTCTTTATTTTTGAATATTTGCTAGTACAAATGAAAGCAATCAAATGGAATTTCATAACAAATTTGCACCTGTCTACTCTGATGAATAATTTCAAATTCATGATTGAACACATAGAATTGTACCTTGCCAGATTCCGAAAATTATTGAAAGGGAGGCTGGGAATGCACGGAGGTATAAAACAGTCTGGTGCCATCCTAATCGAAAATTTGCAATATATACAACAGATTTGGGAATAAGATAAAAAATGGCCTCCATGTGAATAGGGTTTAGTATCTATAGGGTGTGAACACCACCTGTCACAGAATGTCATTACAGGATCATAAGCACCCTCTGACGACTGCGCCTGTAGTCTATTAAAGACTAAAACAAATGATGTCTGGAGTCCTGTCTCAGCTAGAACTATGGGTCTATTTTGGTGGTTGTCCTACAGATTACACTTGTTAGCTTGACTTCACTACTTACATCCAGTTGCCTTGTGGATGATGTGTAACCCACTTTGCTGATTTCTGTTTTCTTACTCTGTTTGCCTCCATGATCTCATTAGGGTCTGATCACTCAGTACCGAGCCCAGCTTCTCATTAAGCAGTCACAGTTACCTGGCCCTTCTGCACCGGCCGTGTTTGACTCTGACGATCTGGCAGGGAAGAACGCCAAGCTGACAAAAGAAAATGTTAGCCCTTGCTTTTGGAAGTTTGAATTTTTTTTTTATAGAGAATCGATGAAACTGTGCTTTTGTATGTCATCCTTTTGATAGCAAAGGAGTGTCAGAATGATAACGTGCTCTAAGATATTGACTTTGAACCAGATCTAAGATTTTGAAAATTTCTCCAAGTTTTTGTGCTGGAGATAATCGTTTATAGTCTTCTGATTTGTCGTCTTTGACCTCTGACCTCCTTTATCTGTTTCTCAAAGATGAAGCTGAAAGAAGAAGAAGGATACCTTAGGAGGAAGCTAGACCAACTTGACAGTCGTCTTGGTGATGTTGCCATGGTGAAGACAGATTTATCAGCTAAGCTGATCAATTCTGAGGAGGAGAAACTAAGGGTCAGTATTGCCCGGAGGCAGGGATGTCAGTGTCTCTTATGAACCCAAAGTCATGTTGATGATTATTTTTTCTGTTCTATAAAATCATTTTGCTTTTGTCCAGTGAGTTTGCTGTTTTTTTGTAGCACCACTCTGACACTTTTATATCACTTTATTTGTTTGTTTTATTCAGGTTTTGCCCAAATTATTCAGAATTTTTTCAAAGTAATGTTCTTTTTTAAAGTCCCAAGGTGTAATCAGTATCCATCTTTTATACTTGTTTGTAGGTTTCTAAGTTGCTTGTGGATCTTCAGATTGAGAATAATCGCATCAAGGAGAAGGCCTCTCAGGAAATATTTGAGCTGAACAACAAGGTAATTGATTGGTTTCTGGTAATGTCAGTAAGATGTACATCTTTACAGTGTAACTTGATTTGCATGATCCGTATTTGAGAAAAGGATGTTCTTGTTCAGGAGCATGTATTTTGGAAACAAAAATAGCAAAATACCTTTGATTGTACACCTTTTGGACTCCGAAGTACCAATTTTTTGAGCGGTCTTTCGGAAAATCTTCCAAACAATATTAAATAATAATTTTAATTTAAAAAGTGCAAATTTCGTGCAACCATGTATCAAATGTGCTTTGCACTGGAGACATTAAACTACACCCCCCCCAACAACCCAAATCTGCTGACGCAGCACAGCCAGAATCTTGTTTCTTGCGGAGGGAGGAATAGCAGAGAACCCATAGAAAAACTTTTGTGATATAAGGTAAAACCAAAGCAGAAATCTGTAGTCACACATGTCCGAGGCTGGGATTGGAACCCAGGACCACCGTGATGAGAGGTGGATGCTTTGTGCACTAGGCATCCATGCCACCCTAGCAATTCATCAAGTGGATGAACACATAAGGTTTAGAAATTTGACCACTCATCTCTGAAAAGGTTGACTTGAATTACTGCATATTTGCACAGCTGATGTCCATAGACAGCGATTACAGAGAAGTCCTGATGGCAAAAGAGCGGCTTGGGAAGGAGACTAGGCTATTCCATGAGAGACTAGACCTAGTGGAGAGGGAACGACAAGAGCTAGCTGACAAGTACGTCATGATGAAAGCTGACTACGCAGCTTTGGCCGAAAAATATGACAGTGAGGTGAGTCTGACGTGAGGATTGGCTGTTGAATCCTTCATTCTTCACTTAATATGACTGCCCAATGCTTTGCATCAGAAACACTGCCACAGTGGAGGTCAGCAGCGTATCTTAAGGAATGCCGACATATTTCTATGCTATGCAAATGGAACACTTTAATTTACTCTATTTTTGCTAAAAAGTGTTCTAATCCTCCAAAACCCTTGAGCTAGTATTGAGATTACTTCACAGTAATTCTTTCTTCACTTCTCAAATAAATGATTTTGTTTTAGGTCAGCCGTAACCAGGAGTTGGGCTTGGAACTACTGAACCTACTGAACGCCAAAGTCACTCTCCTCAAGCAAGAAGAGAACTTGGCCCTAGCCTCAGACCACAAGAGAGAACAGACAGCGGAGGAATTGAGACGAGCTAGGGACATTGCGTTGGGACTTAGCAGCAAGAAAGAACGAGTGAGTATCATCTTGTGAAAACTTGTAGATTAACTCCGGGCTTTGTTCTTGTGCTGGCCAGAGTGGACATTTTATGCCCGGCACCATCAAGGATGCTTGATTAGTGATAGTGTAGTAATTATTTAGTATTGTTTCTTGTACTTTTGAATCATTCTTTTAATTTTTGTGCAGTCGTGACAATACAGTAGAAGTTAAGACACCCAAAATGTAGCGTGACAAAAATTGATGTTAGCACCTGGAATACCTTGCGATGTGTACTTAATTTCACGGCCTGGTAGTCTTGTGGTACAAACCTAATGCATTTGTGTCCTTAGGCAAGACACTTTAATTCCATGTCTCCTCGTCTTATGGGTTCTTTTCAGGCCGATGAAATTGGGGCATCAGACTTGGACAGACGGGAACTGCAGAACAAGGTAAAACGATGGCACTCATTTCATTCAACTTGTCCGTCTTCATAGGTGCATGCTAATCGGTTTTTGTACCGTAGCCTATTTTTCACCGTTTCCACAGTTAGAAATATCAGTCAGTATGTTGTACATGCATACCTTTATTATAAACTCTGTGTGAGAAATCACTCCAGATAAAGTTGTTCTGATGTGTCTGCATGCAAAGGGAAAGGCATTAAATCTTTGACTCTTTTGATCAAACTTTTTGATGTTTTTTTTTGGTCAGTTATTTGGAGATGAAGAGAGAATGAGAAGTGAATTTAACCAGATGAGAAACCAGTATGATCAACAACAAGACAAGCTGCAGAGCAGGATGTAAGTTGACAACTGCATTGTCGAAGATTCCAGAAACAAAAATTGGACTTCTTTGTTATTTGAACGGGAGAGGAGACTCAAAGTGGATTAATTGTTGATGATCGTGAAGCTCATGTTGCTACTAAAGAGTGGTCCACATGAAATGTTCTTCTTTTCCTCCAAAGAATGGAGCTGAATGCAGCACTCAGGAATGGCAGACAGATAACAAGAGACTATCAACGCAAGCTGGCTCAACAAGATGTGGTGGGTTTCGTTTTTAGGTTCAGTGAGCATTTTGATGTCGGGATCTCTTGGTTTGTGATGAAGCCAGAATCAAGAAGTATCTTTCTTTTTCTTTTGTGCCTTGTTTGTAGGAGCTTATCTCGTCTCGTGAAGAGGCCCGAGAAGTGGCTGTTGCCAATAGCCGATTGCAGACCCAGTTGATGGAGAAAAATGAGGAGATGAGGTCTCGCCTCACTAAGTATCTGGAGGATATTGCTGTGAGTAGAATCTCTCCAGAAATTACCTCATCCTAAATCCATGACTGTCAACATTTCAAAGTCTTTGGCTAGACCAGATTGCTGACAGAAGCTTTTCATAGGAATGGTTTATGATTAAAGATGGAGTCTTCACTTGCAATCAAAATACGATGTATGGGAAAAAATCAAACTTACAGGACCTGTACAAGGGAAGAATGTAATGAGATCAGGTGTCTACCCACAGTAATGGCTACCCCCAATAATGGCTTCCCCCAATAATAGCTACCCCCAATAATGGCTACCCCCAACAATGGCTACCCCCAACAATGGCTACCCCAAACAATGGCTACCCCCAACAATGGCTACCCCCAACAATGGCTACCCCTAACAATGGCTACCCCCAACAATGGCTACCCCAATGTCCTTGTAGAAGAAGCACGGACCGTTTGAAAGCTGAGAAGACTACTTCAAAGAAGTTTTTATAATATAAAGTAAATTTTAGTTGTAACTATTGGTATATTTACTCTCAAATCAAACCTCTTTGCAGGAATTTGTGGATGACCGGGACGCGACCCTCAATCGCAAGATGGAGGATAATCTCACCAACTATGTGAGAAGTATGATAAAGGATATGAAGGAGACATACAAGGCTCGGGAGAAACAGTTGAGTGAAGCAGCCAGGGACTTCAAGATGAAGATGCAGTCCATCGGCAAAAAGCATGAGCAGCTCCTTGTGGCTTACAGGTAGCTCCATCCTCCTGTCTCACTCGGTCTATGTTTGTTTCAGCTTACAGAAATCAACAAGTAGGTCCAAGTCTCACAGCGATGTTAGCAATTTGTCCAGAACTTGGCTTTACTACGAAATAGGCTTATGAACCTGTTTTCCTTAAGGTAGTTTCCTTGGTGTGTAGCAAGTGTTTGAGGTTATCAAGACATATTAAAAGAATATTTTACCCCTAACAGCCCTAAATCCTCCAATTTTAATATGATTTTGCACATACCCTAGGGAGTTAGGGTTAACTATGGGTGTCAGAGGGATACCTTTGAGGAAGTGGCTGGTGGAAATGCAGGGCCCTAGCCCTGTATGAAATTATTTGGGTCCTCCTGTTAGTTGTCCTACATTTGATCAGTTCATATTTTTTGGGTTATATTTTATGGAAAAACACAAAATAACGATAGAATAATAAGTAAAATACCAACAAATGTTTTGGCAATGATTTTCATTCCAGAAGGCCAGAGTCTACCACAACTAGGTGTTATTTGCTGTAAGCTTTGTTGTTGGAGGATGTTACAGTCTGATGACTTGCCACAGTGTTGCGATAAGGTTGACAGTGGTTTTTGTCCTTTCACAAATCAGATTCCTGAGGAAACAGGTACAAAAAGGAGACATCAGCGATGCTGATCTGGGCCCTCAGGAAGGAGAACTAACTCTTAAAGATGACGAGGTGGAATCTGCTAATCGACGTGAGATCAGACGGCTGACTGAAGCCTTATTAGAAGCACAGAAAAAACAAAGGTAATCGTATACAAGAACATCCATGACTTTCCTGCTGTTGTGCAAAATTGTCTACTACCAGAACAGGGACATGTGACCCGGTAAATCTTAATCAGGAATAAGTCACAGAGGCCATTTGACTTAATGGCCGAGTAAAATGGGGATGTGGGTAAATGTTGACATAATCGATGTGGCGGTTTCTGTATATTTTGGAAGTGTATGTATGAAAGGTCACCATCAACACACTTGTAATATGTACCATTTGAAAGCTTGATAAATTTTCTTTCTGACTGCATACATATCTTAAAAAGTCAGTTTGCGACTTATTCCTGATTTCGATGTACCGGGTCACATAGGTTCCCAGATAAGGGACAGTTTAAACTTGTCACATGTAATGTTTTTGTCTCTGAGCTATGTAGCTATGAATTATTTATATTGCGTATTCTTGAATCCAAGTTTTCATTGCTCGTTTATTTTGCAAGCAGCCCTGCCGATTCAGACGACAGCGGAGAGTGGAATGAACTACAGAAAAAGCTGGGAGAATTTACCAGTAAGACACAGGTGAGAAGATTCTGACCTTCAAATAATGCTTCAACTTCCCTAAGAATCTTTTCTGTGGACATCTTACATCTGTCTTGCCTTAATATTTCCCCTCATCTGAAGGTAATTTCTTCTGTCGGTCCTGTTGCCTTTGAAAATATTTCCTAAGGTGACAGGTTCGAATCCTACTCAAGTCAGTTTCTTTGTTGTTTCCTTTGATTGTCATGGGAGGTACATTCAGTCCTTTTCCCAGCATGGTTAATTTGATTTGACCCCAAATTATGTTTGGTCAGTATTCTCCATTAAGTATGTAAGGTCTTGGGTATCGAAATTATCCTCAAACAATTGTGAAATTGCTCAGTTGTTGGCATTGCCATCAGGTGGAAGTAGTTTGACTCCTGTTCAGTGCATAGGATTAATAACAGGTCCTTTTGACAGCGGTATTGTCTTCTTTCCAGAGATGAATCACTTGTTTTTGCTGGTTTTTGTTTGTTGATAGCAAGAGCTAGAGACCGAGAGAGCCTCTTTGATGTCCATGAATGCCATCCTGGAAGAACAACTTGCTGAATGCCATGACTACATTAACAGACACTTCAACAAGTAAGACCATTGATCGTTGCCAGACAGGAACTATGTCAGCCAAAATTGTATTGGATGTATGATCCCTGAGATGGTTAGATTTGATTTTTTAGGCTAGATGCGAACTTTGGTACCACTTTGTTTTTGCCTGGATGTGGCTTGAAACCACATCCTTTGCAAAAGTCAAGCAGCATTTCTCAGAAAATGTTGGGCTGCTGCTATTTTCATGAAGCCAAGGTGTATCAAGCAAATAAGCTTCTCTCGTGAACCATGTATGCCATTTCTTTGGCCTGGTAAATTGTTTCTTGCATACTAGTGTCTTATGTTCTTCAGTGATGTTCAGTGCTCTGTAGGGGCACTTACAGTTTGTAGGGAAGAGCCTAGGCTTAGTTCACTTCAATTTGTCATGAAAGTGAGCGTATTGTATTTGTTTTACAAAACAAACTGAAATTTGGGGCCTTCTTTCTTAGATGCTCTGCTGGTTAAAAAAAATTAATAAATTTAATCTTGAATTGATGTGTACTTCCTTGATGTTTGGATGCAGATACAGAGAGGAGAATGCCTCCTTGAGGAGAATGCTTGGCATGAAAGAGCGTGAAGGAAATACCTATGAGGACCCTCCGATCCAAAGACGGCAGAGAGCAGGGTATCCTAGGCTAGCTGGTCCATCACACACTCAACCAAGCTGGCAGTACTAGGCGAAGCCAAGAGAAGCGTGAGATGCGGGAAGCATGGCTTGGCTTGTAAACCCACTCATTCCTGAGCCAAAGTAGAAATAGAAGAAATTAAGCCTTACTGTGGATGTCAAAAAGCTTGCCTTGGTGTGATCCTTACCTTTGTAGACTGCTGGTCCTGTAGCCAGACTAGTAAGTCTGAGAGATGAGGTTTTTCTTGAGGTGAAGTTTATTTTTAGGAATTGCCTTGGCTGAAAGCTTTGGTACATCTCGCGTTCATCCAACTTGCTGATGCAAAGAGGGATCCCTTATGCTTAGACTCAGAAAGAACTTGCCTTACGTGTAGCTTGGCCCTTGAGATGCCAGTCCATTATTCATTCAATCAACCTTTTCCAGAACCAGAATTTCAGAACTTACAGAGAATTCGAGATCCGAGAAGCAAAATCAAAGATCTTCCAGAGGTTTTAGTCCAAAAGAAACAAGTATGTGTCTCCCATAAACTCCACTAACAGTGCAACAATTAATAACCTGAAGAAACTTTAAGCCACTCAGATGCTGAAATGCCTCATATTCCTTGGGCCAGAGCAAGAGAGATCCTTGATCTGTTAACACAGTGCTTACTGGGAATTTTATTTAAGGTTTGCCTAGAAGCTGGGGTTCATGTGCCGCTCTCTAGTTCATCTGATTTATTCCTGCTCTCCAGAATTTTGTAGGCCTTTAAGTTTGCAAACCGAGAAACCTCTCCTCATTGGCTTAACACTTTACAGTGTGATGTTCTGACCAATATGGAGCGGGAATCTTCAACATCAAAGAAGGGAAAAAATAAGTGAAACTAGTTAACATACAAAGAAAGCCTGGCGCCTTTGAGCCTTCACTCTTTCTTGGACTTTGGTGGAGCATCCCCTCCCCCCCCAAAAAAAACTGGCAAGGCCGAGGAACTAGTTAATAAGGAAAAAAAAGCATCTTCCGCTGGAGATGTCCACATACATGGGTTTGAAGTGCATGCTTAGTTACGTACGCAACTCCCTTCAAAGGAGCATTTGAGAGCCATGTGTGGCCTAGAGTAGGGATGTCGTATAGCTTTATCTTACATAGCTTGAACTTTTAAAACTTGTCAACCAACTCTGTAAATGTATTTAAACGTAGCTTCAACTATTCCAAACTTGATGTCTATTTTCCTATTCTAAAAATTCTGAAATTCTGCTTTGACAGTCGTTCTTTAAATATAAATGTACATAGGTAGAAATGATTTTATATTTTATAGAATTGTAATTTCCTCTGAATATCTTAAAGTATGAAGATTGCTTGAAAAGTTATTAGTATTAATTTCTGCGTCTCACGACTAGTAGAGTCTTTCATTTTTTTTATCAGACTATAAACTCTGCGGTCCTTGCTTAAATGGAGGTTGCTTTGTATGGACAGAGCCATTTTGCTCAGGAAACAGTCTCTGAGCAGTCGCTTAATTGACTGGCGCGATCACTTAATGCAAAACTCCACCGGGGACGTCCCCCCTGGGTCTTGAACCGGCCTTGTCCGTAATAAACCTTACATGGACTGTGTGTGATACATGTAATCATTTCGAGGAGACTGCATTTTTGTTTACTTTGTTCGAATTAGCTTTGCAACTTCAAAAGAATTCAAAACCTGAACCACTGGATTCCTGTAGTCATGAAAAATACTGGAGGAAAAAGTTCACTGCACTACACGAGAAAGAGAAGTTGAACAAGAAAGAACCTTTCTGCTATCTGTGGAGTATACTCGCCATCTGATAGTGATATGTGTGAGTGATTACGGTAGTTGATGGATACACATTGCTCCTCTGCAGCGCTCAGATTGATGAAATGATTATCTTCTTAGCACTGACGTCAGGAGTTCGTAAATCTCTATTCAAAGTGATCAGTATGGCACCAGTCGTGTACTACTGCTCTTTGTAGTACGCTAATCCTGTCAAATAAGACTTGGTAATCGCGACTGCAACATTGTTATGCGACTGTTCGATACCATCGGTTTCCTCTTGGTGTCCAGCTTGGCCCCTCGATGTCACCTAGGACCAGACTCAGGAAGTTGGTATAGCCCAAAGATCGTAATGCAGCCATTGAGAAAGGAATAAGGCACGAAGTGCAAACTGTTAAGAAAGTTCATTACAGGTTCTAGGCTGGCCTCATGCCTTTTCACCGCGGTCAGCGAACGAGGCCGACGAGTCGTGTCTTTTGTACTGGTCAAGGACCTCAGTGAACAATAGAGACAAACCCATGTTTTTAAAACCAACTTGTAATGAATGACTAGCCAAGCAGTGATGACCACACAGCGTCGCGGTCCATGACAAGGCTGGACCAACAGTACTTTGAGCCTTCCCAACACAGTTGTTTGGGACTCCCTAGTTGTTTGTATTCACCGATTACGCACACACACTTCACCGGTATCAAAGAATCCCCAAACATTGCTGCTAGGAGTCGGTAAACAGTCCATTCGACCCGACGCGGTGAGACCGACATTTTGGTCAGTTTGAACAAGGATGAGTTTGCGGTGTTGTCTGATATGAGTTAGCCGGTTTTTCCAGCTTGAGTGTGCTTTGGTAAAGAAGGGATTGTTTGAGCAATGCCACTGGTGATTTCTGTGCGTATTTGACGAGATCCGTGAAAAGCGGATGCCACTTGTTGCTCCCACTTAGTGAAGCGTCGTATGTTCCTCTGGCGTAATGAGACTCCTGGATTACATGGGACAAGATCATGAAATACTTTGAGAATACATGTACATGTGGTTCCCTGGTCGATTGAAGATCGACTTGCCATTCATAGAAAACTTACTAGAATTGGACTGTTTGGCGATAGTTTCAAGTTTGCTTCTGGTTCCTGTTTTACGAGAACGAAGTTCGCGTAAGGATCAGTTAAAACGGAGTTGGATATATTGGGATTTAGGCCTAGTGGATGGAACAAGAGACTCTTGAGGTTTAGGTTAAACTTGGAACATGGGTGTCACACTCGGAAAAGGTAAGCAAGATGAGAAGAAGGCTCCTATCGACAACTTCCGCCGAGCTGCAAAGGTGGTAACAATCATGCGGAAAACTAGCCGCGATGCCTCAACGAGGCTTGCCGACGACAGGTTGCAAGAACCCCACTCCGCACCTGCTATTGAAACGGTCGCCGAGGAGACAGAATTGGTCAGGAAAGAATCTCAGGCCTTACTGGAAGACTTGAGGAACATGTCCAGCAAGAAAGAGACGGGGTCTCGTCAGCAGAAGGTGGTGGACGATTCACGGACTCTCGTGTTCAAGGATACGACGGATGCCTGGGCCGCTTTACGGGAGGGATTTGTGGATGAGACAACGGAGCTCCCAGACACGGAGTTTAGCTTGGTGGAATCGGCCATCAGCGGGTATAGAACGGTGGAGCGAGTCAGGGGTACCAATGAAGATGACCCATCAAGGGGCGGGGAGCAAGAACAGCAGAGGGGAAGATCTCAAAGTAACCAGAGTGATTTGAACATTCCATACACTCTACCGGCTGAATCAGATCAGGTAACTTTGCTTATAATTAACATACTTACCAAAGGTGTGTTTCTGTACTGTTTTCCACGAAATGCAGTATTGTTTAAACAATTTTCACTGAAAACAGAACTCTTAATAACAGTGATGTCCTGAAGAGCAACACAAATTGTTTGTAATTTTCGGGGATTTTCATAAATAGGGAATTTAAAGTATAAACGCGATTACTTTTAAAGTTGTTTGCATTTAGTATTTTTGTACCCAAAAAATCTGCCCTAATGGATTTGTGAAGCTGACTCTAATATGTGTAATTACAAGCTTACTCCGCTTAAAAATCGGCAATGGATATTATGTGTCATATCTAAATCTCACACGGGATAAACGCAGGCGTGTCTTTCTCTCATATCACAAAGGATGTTTTATCAGCATTCATCCATCGTGCAACAACATAACTAGCATTTGAAAACCATTAAACAGTCAAAACGATTCCGGGCCTCTCTGTAAATAATCAATATGGCAAGTAATACCCCTGTGATCATCGATCTAACCGACATTGTGACCTGACTTGGTCTTCTAAAGGGGACGACTTCCAATTATCGACCCATCTTCCCTGCTACCGTTGTCTGTTAATGTACCGTAACAAACCTTGACGCATTTCTCGATCTTCAAAAATGCGGCACATACTCAGTCCAAAACTGATATATTGATTTGAAATGAGCAGCCACTAGTCTAGACACGTAAATGCAAGTACATGTACACCGCCACACCGGTATCTTATTGTCAGAACCTTCTTAATTAAACAGAAATCCTCCTTTGCAGGACTATAATTAAACACAGGTGTCGCCAAGATTTTCTTTTGTGGATGGGGCGAACCCCTTCTTTCAGGGCAGGGATGTTTCCAGGGCAAAACACTCTTCAGCTGAAACAGTTTTTTTTTATTAACTTTGATGATTTCCATCACCTTTCTTTTTAAAAAGTTTCTGTTCTGTTTATTTTTCATTTCCTCTTTTTCAATCTTTTGCTGGGCCCCCCTCCAGACACCCATGTAATCAGAGGATGTGACGCGATGGCGATGAAAATTCCCCTCAATTTCTTCAAAGCATACTCAACAAAACCCAAAGCGCCTCCTCGGAGAATATTTCTCTTGTGGCACCATCAGTTTACTTCAACAAAATTGAAATTAAACACGTTTCTATTACGAATGAGGGAACGGGGGAAAATGAAAGATTTGCTTGTATTAAAATTATAGTTCTGTGATCGTCATACTATTCGGAGGAGCACTCCAAACTATTATTTAAGCACATGTAGGCCTACTTTAATATGTAAATCATGATGAAAGTTTGTCTGCAT
Source organism: Acanthaster planci (assembly GCF_001949145.1). The sequence continues at coordinate 1,009,495 of NW_019091447.1, forward strand.
CAAAGTTTAATGTTTTACTTATACCATACGAAGCGTAGACACCACATGCAGTAAGTCTGGTGTTAAGATCGTGTGAGAGGAAGACATCAATGAAAGATTCTACGTCACAAATGCATCTGTTTTCCTTCATACATGTATTTACCTGAAGCAAATCCGAAAAACTTCCATGTATTGAGTAAAATGGTCCAACCTTACTCTAAGAGAAATCTATATTAACTTGTGTCCTCGTGGTGTTGACAAAAACTGGGCGGGATAAATGGTTCTAAGTACCACCATTAACCAGCCTCAAGCGGTTGTCGGCTCATAGGGACTCATTAAAGATGTATGATTTGGAGTTTGCTTCGAACACAAAAATCTTTGTGTTGTACTAATTACCGGTGCCTTTGTCGGTTCTATTTTTAGACCTGATCTGCTTGCATTTGTACTTAGTTCCTTGTTCAAGTACTGAAAAGTCAAAATATTTCTATATTTAGAATTAGTTTGTCTCTCACACTGGTGTCAAAGAGTCAGTTGACGTAAAGCGACACTTTGGTATGAACTGAAGAAGTTTGTTGCCTTGTCTCGAGACGACAGACTACGATTGGGCATGCGCAATAGATTAGGTCAGTGCACTTGTCCAGGCTTCTACAATATCACGCAAACTTTCTTTTACACAACTAACGAGGAAGTAAATATAGGAGGCCGGCGTTATTAGTCTTTTAAAAGTTAACGTTTTACATTAAATCTTCAAAATCACGGCTTTATAGGTCTAAGTGGTTTTTTTTATAACATCAGGAAAACAATGACATAATGAACACTAATTACGACCGTTGAAATATTCCCCACAATCAACCACATGTAGAAATGTAGCTGTAGCACATGACCAGTGATGGTGTTTGTTGGAGTGCTGAAGGTTTCAATCAATCCAGCCAGAGCAGATGCACCCCCTCATCGGTTGAAAAGAGAGTTGTTGGTCAGGAGCGTTCATTTTCTTGATATGTTGGTTCATTGTCTTGATATGTTGGTCAGGAGTGTTCATTTTGCTGGTAGCCATGCGTTTCATATACATGTAGTCGTTCGTGAAC
>NW_019091447.1:1010862-1043003 GCF_001949145.1 Acanthaster planci
AAAGGAGCCTCCGTTGCTAGGAAAATTGCGCCCTCTCTTGTTCCAGCTCAGAGTCCGTTGGCCCTGTTCGTCTTCTCTTAGAATATGCTAGTCCCTACAATTTGACAAACTGAATACCTCGCTAAAGTTTACATTCTGCAGACGTTTCCCCTATTGATTGGTCTAAGGTGTGCTTGGGTTTGGAATGGAAACATTGTCACATGTTGTCATTGATGATTTCGGTATACCGGTCTCGCGCTTGCAGTACAAGGTGATTTGGAGGTCGAAATTGGTCCATTGATATGTACAAACGGTCTCATGATGCTTACAAAAGAGTTTAGTATCCTCCTGTTGTGTTGTCAAAAGGGTTCTCCTCGCTGGATAATTTCCAGGAAATCCTTAGGGGACATCTAACTGCCCTTGTCATTTTTAAAGTCCCTACTGGTCCTCCTCAGTTTGAAATATAAACAAACACGGTGCACCTGGTGTCTGATCTCTTGAACAGTCAGTGGGGTAAAATCTGGGCCACGCTAAATTGATTTTGCACTACGGAGTTTACACAGGATAAACATCAGCGGATTATTCGCTTTAAAGGAAATGAAGCTGTAAAAGTGTTAAGTTGACGCATTGCTTGTCTCTAACTTTTGTTGCAGATCATTCATTTGTCATCCATCACATGGTGATGAGCGTTGGGCTTATTTGCTTTGGTTACCATTCGCAAACACAAGCCGTTGGCAAACAGCACGATGCCAAATAATTTAGCCTCTGGCGTAGAAATAGCGTCACCATTAAGTGGTGGTTATTGACATGGTCGTTTCATGTATTTACGTAGAAAGGTGGCAGTGCAGAGAATGGTGCTATCATCATGGGCACTGTGGAAACCTTCCTTGAAGTAAAGTTTGTACCCAAATGGTTTATGGGCCCACTGGATCAGTTCGACTTGACTCCCACCAATGCACGTGTCCCGCACTCGAGAATTTCAAACTTAGATCAATTCAGGAGATTTCTTGTGCTAGACACAAAAGCTTCAAGTGACTAGCCACGTTTCTGCGTTTCCCTGATAAGAATACTGAACACTGGCGTTTATTTTGTCCAGTCTGGTGTTTTTACGTGTGTGTTCGTTCTGATAAAGTGGAAACTAGCTCGATTTAACGGTGATCATTTATAACCACATTGCTGAAACAAAATGGTTAGCTTTCTTGGTATGATAGTTGTCTGCTCCTTAAAGCAGAGGTCCACCCAGGTCAATTGTCAACTATAGTTTCCCCAATCTTGTCACTGCAATTAGCGGGGGTTGCTTACATAAAAAAGAGGCATGCAGTGTTTGAACATTTGTAGTATATTTTCGGAAAACTGACATTTATTGCCCCATTCCGATTTTCATGCCGGGCCAAAGTTTGGTCTCGGGATGATAGTTAGCTGAATGGCACTTGTGAACTACTTTACCCTAAATCTCGAAGCCCGTTAGCATTTGAACCTATTCTTTTTTCTCTGTGGGGATTTCGAATCATCGTTTTATGGTTGCTTTGTCATAGTACAATGACACCGGCTAAAACCTCCGGGGGGAGGGGGAACTGTATGCATGTATGGTGAATAAAGCCTGACAGTTGACCCCGGATGGCGCGCTTCCGGAACCCTTGGATAGGAAAAATGACGCGCAGAAATTTTAGAATTTGTAATATTTTTTCTTTCGGTTACTTCTGAAAAAATCATACTCGGAAAAGATGCTTTGAAAAAAAAAGAAAGAGAAAATTAAAACCGACTGCCGTTGAGCTGGGAGCTATTTAAGAAATCCCGTAACGGGCAAGATTACACCCAACTCCAGGAACAAGATGATTTCAGCGGACCTAGTCTCTAGTTGGAATCGGAGAAATCACTGGAGGGTGTATTATTATTGTCCTTGGGTATCTGAAGTCTAGAAGATACATGCGATTCACAGGTCTTTATCCACGATAATGATGGCTTAATTAATTCGACTATAAACTCTTTTGAAAAAAAGTTACTTTTAGTTTAAAATATCCAACACTTTCGTTCAATAAATGTTGTAATAAATTTTACCTAGTATAAATGATTAAACTTAATTTACAAGCGATATTGCTTCTTGTTCCTTTCATACCACAGTTTATCACTTGGCAGGTTGATCCTAAGGATTCTTTATCTTTTGATTAGTTGTAACTCCTTTTCTTTAAAATTTAACTAGAAATGTTTTTGTCGCTTTCTCTCATCAATTGATCCCAGCTTTCTAACGACGAGAAATGTGCTATCTGCCGTTCCCACTCCGGAGGGATCTTATTTCCCTGTCGAATTTGCACCCACGTGTTCCACGAGTCCTGTCTGCAGAAGTCCGGACGGGTTCAGGACTCCACCGCTCGGCAGCTTTTGCGCAGGGCAAATGCTGGCGTGGGCTGGTCATGTCACGAATGCGTAAGTTGAGTTTCTCTTTCACGTTTTTCAAATAAATCAAATGCGATCAAATTAAACAAAGAAATTTCCTCAGCAAACTACTTTGGACATTTTGTCTTTGCTATTTATTAGCACTATTTAAAGTTCGTAGTAGGTACAATTGTCTGTGTCTTTGAAATACTCGAACCTGTCAACTTGGAATCTGGTAGCGTTACTCAGCTGACACTGTTTACCAATCAGATTGAAAGAACGGCAGCCAGGTGAGGCATTGCAGGCGCGACAGCACTGAGGAGGGCGTTCTGTTGTCATCACATCCAGGGTGTGGTCATGAAGGCAACGCCCTGTAGATACGGCAAAGCAGCTGGATGGTTGGCTGGTGGGCAGAGCTTGCAGTTCACACATGACGTTTCTTGTTTCGTCACAACTCCAAGGGTGGAGATTTTGTTCCGTGCTTAGTACCAAGCAGTCTGTGCTATCAGTGTTTGGAGTATTGTGGAAGAGTGGTCGATAGGGGGCGCCCGAATTATCATCTCCTTTGCAAACCCAGACTCCTTCTTGTTTAGTATCGGTACAGTGGATCCAAAACCCTTCAAGTGGGTTCCTGTCTGAAAAGGAACCGAGGAAAAGTTCCCAGATGAAATCGAGCTCAGCTTTGGAGTTAGGGGTGGCTAGTTTGGCGCCAAAACTTTTGCAGATGGTCTTAGCTTCCGGCTGGGTGTTTAGTCTTGGCTTCAGTATGTTCACGTAGCAAGCTCCTCCCCATGCTTGCCAACCTATCGGACATGAGCTACCATACTCAGCGGTTGAGCTGGCTAACATGTTTAGAATCATCAATGAAATAATGAGGATGGGCACAATACGTAGCTCTGAGTTGCTGCTGTATGCCATGACTGACTCGTGTAAAAACGGGACATATGAAGTAAAGTTCTGAAACCGTTCAACTCCTCAGACGCAGTACGACCCGTTTTGTCTTCAAATAACAAAGGTTTCAGCCCTACTCCCGTGGCTTTAAATAGCAAAATCTGACCTTTTAAACGAAAGTTTCAGGGCTCAGCTGCAAGACGAAACCTTATTAAGTTTTAATTTTTTTTTGATACACAATGCCTACATGCTCGTGGTATATGCATTAGTTATGCAGGTGTTAAAATTGCAACAAATTATAGATCTATTCCATGGGAGATATTTTCGAATGTGAAAAGTAAGAACTGACATGAAACACAGCTGGCTCCATTGTGTTTTCTCTGAAAATAATTGAAATTTATTGATACTTATGAAATACCAAAAAGGACCTCTGCAATAGATCTGTTTGCGCTTGGGCGTCTAAGTTCTGATGACTGCATCTTGTAACCATGGCGACCTAATAACAGAGTAAAGGGGCTCTGAATGATATTACGTTTGAACTGGATCTGTCTATACATGGGGTCTTGTTTGCTAAATTGATTTTTTAAAATTGATTTCTTACTTCACGTGCAGTTCTCAAAGAATTCTTGAGTGCTTCACCGATACGGATAAAACACTCAGAAATCAGAATGACTGAATCACGAGCCGGTTTGGTATTCCAACAACGCATGCCCAGGACGAAGCTATTAGGGAACAGCTACGCACGTGCCCGATCGTCTGTCCTATCGGCGCAGCCAGACGTTAACTCGCGCGCGAGCTTTGTTCACGAAAGACCGTGGTTTTTTAAAATATCGAACTGCGTCATTTAAGCGATAAAGAAAGAAAATGCAGTGTCACCAGGCTGTAGCTGATGTCCACGCTTTTTGTTTTTTACTTCTCCTGCATGCCGTGATCTAATCTTGCATTGCTCGGTGTTTACTTTTTTGAATCCTCAGTTGCATTGTTTTGAATGTACTGGTACATCGATGGAATTTAATTTCTTAATCAAATGTTAAACTTAGAAGACACTTAATCCCTAAAACGACTGTGTCGATATCTTCATTTATAGGAAGACCTAAGTAAGCTGTTACATCAAGATGATATGTTCGAACTGATGGAGGTGTTTGAAACGGCTGACATTGATTCAGGTAGAGACATGCATAGAGAGTGCTTAGAAACAAATCAAGCAAGAATTAAACTCAAACATAGTGTTAAGGGTATTGCGACAAGTTCTTTGATAAGTTTCACACTGAGGTGCCCATCAAGTCCACCACACGAAATTTTAGCATAAGATGATACTGTGCTAAGAGATTTCAAATTTTAGTCATTTTTGTTGGATAACTTCGTTCAGTCATTCTTGTTGGTAGGAACAATGGAACAATTTCTTTCAATTCTGCCGTAATATTTGCCCCTCCCTTTGGTGCTCAAAAGTTTTCTCTTCAAAACTTGGTAACCTAGGCCTACCATCGACAATGTTGTCTCTCTTCAATCTTAGAATATTCGTTCGGGGTTTGAAATGTATTTTGGATGTGTTTCTGGTAGATGCGAGCATATCGCTGGAGGAATTCATGGCTTTCAGAAGGAGAGTATTCAAGGACCGACACGATCGTGACATGTTATCACATGAAGAGGAAGACGAGATTAATCAGTTTAAGGCTATTGACACGGACCGGACTGGTAGCCTATCCTGGTGGGAGTTTCTGAGTCACGAAGCTGTCCGTAGATTGTCATCGCAGTCAAAGGTATAGGTTGGTAGATATGGATAAACATTTTCTGGGGAAACCTCAGACAAATCAAGAAGAATCTATGTGAAACGTTTTATTACTTATCGTCTTGCAATAGCACTTTTATTGCTTTATACTTAAAGATCTTCAAACCGCGTTCTTCTTTTGGCTACAGGAAATTCCTCTCCCAACAAGTCATACATGTAATAGATAAAATTCTCTCCCTAGGGAAGTAGCGAATGCTTGAGCTTTGTCAGCATTAGAGCTTGACTCACTTTGAAAGAGAGCAAAGACAGGATGTGGAGTCATAAAGGCTAGGGTGTAAAATATTTACCCATCAAACCGTATATAACGATTGAGCAGTAAGTTATTCACTGTCAGCCTCGCACAGCATACGCGGATTCTTAAAGACATGTTTCTGTGGACAGTCACAGTGTAAAAATTCATCGACATGGTGCGTTTTATGGAAATATCCAATGCGAACTGGGCTCAGTGCACCGACCACCCTGTTTATGTACCGTATTTTACAGAAAATGTGTTGCACCAGTTTTCATTTGACAATAATGCTTGCATTGGATGGGACAAATTACAGTTTATGGGCGAAATCAGACATTTGGAAATTCTCTTTTCATACAAAAATTCCAGAAGAGTTTGGCTAAGAAGCTTTCACCCAAGGAGGTTCAGACTGCGCGGGAAAACTTTCGCGCGTTTGACACGGACGGTGATGGCGTCATCACGGAGTTCGAAGCACGCAGGGCCTACAGAAGCTGGTACTCAAACTTCATCCCTGATCCTAACGAGATGACACTCAGAGAGAGGTAAGTATACCAGTCATGATACTGTATTGCCTTATCAATTCCATTTGTGACGAAGAATACTGAGCTTTGGGGCGGAAAATACATATTTGCAAATCGATATGCTGTCTCAAGAAAATGACCGCGAATAACTGAACAAGTTCCAACTCAAACATTTTCTGCTAGCGTCTATGGCTCTTGGAAACAGACTTTTATTTCTTAATGGGTGTCATGTAATTGCGCATGCACTTGAGCAATGTGTCGCTGATCTAATAAAACGACTTCTACAGGTTACAGACAAACTTGAGATTTTAGTACCTTCTAATCTTACAAAATAAAAACCTTGAATTTTAGACTTGAAGCTTGGCTTATTTTCCCGGCTGATATATGTGTCTAATTCCCGGTTACTCCCACTCTGTAACCTAAGTATTTTCTTTTTTCCCAAGAAAAACGCATTTAGAATTGACGCTAATTTGCACAAATCAATTCCATTAAAAGAACTAGTGGTACTATTTTTTACTTACATATTGGAAAAGTAAATTATTACAATAGTTTTCTTATATTTCGCTGAGAATTTTTAATCTGCAGTACATGTGAACAATTTTATGAAATATGCAGATTGCTTTACTTTTACACAAATAAGGGTAAAGATGTTTACTTAAATTGACTGAATAATGAAAATGAAAAGGATAGTAATTTCAATTATATATCCTTGTAAAATAAAACAGTTCACTTAGTGGAATCATCGAAAAATTATTTCGAAAAAATCAGGCAAACTATCAGTTTTCGGATAATAAAGCTTTTATTAATTATGACCAATAAAATGTACATGCAAGATTTTACAAAACTGGTGTAGGTGACTCTTTTGGACCAGCGACATTGAGTTCTTATAGGCCTGCGTTAATTCCAGTGCAGCAACTCGCACTTGGGTTCCATTATGCAGAAACTAACGTCATATAGAAACTGCATGTACAGTGAGGTTCGGATCATATTACACACGATATTATGAAGCTTGGAGAAGCGTTACAGATGAATGGTGTTTGTCCCTAAAGTGGATGCAAACATAAAGCAGAATTGTCTTGGACGATAAAGGGAAAGCAAGAAGACTGAACCATTCACGCACTCAGTCACAGTCCTTTTTAAGTAACAAATAGGCTTGAACAAACAGCCATGTAAAACCAATGGACTCTTAATTACTATTTTGACATTGTCCAGCCCTTTTTCATTTTGTAACCTTAGCGAGTGCGAAGACAGAAAAGATGATTTACCGAATTGTAATGATAGGGACGAGGTGAATTCGAGCAGTGAAGACAGTGAGAGGTTTGACAAGAGATAATTAATTCTTGGTGCATGAATGCAGTGTCTCCTTCCCAGCGTGCAGTGGTATTTCCTGTCTTATAGAATTATAGAATTAGCTTGTTTTGTTCTTTGTAGTATTATTTTATTTTTCAACATTTCATGTTAACGCAGAGCGGGCAATTTTTTTTTTCATAAATCTCCTTGCGCACGCGCACTGCATGATACCTCCTCTCTTTCAGCATGAAGAGATTGTTATTAGTAATCCTCCAGTTAATAGTTTGAGGTAGAACAGCTCTGTCAAATGTTGAAAAAATGACTCAGATTTATAAAAGAACTGTATAATCCTGTATCATTTTAGTGACAGTGAAACAAACCATACAAATGAGGAAAACAGTAAAAGGTGTGTTGAGACCTAAATTAATTTGCATGTTGTTTGATGTGAGCTGAAATTAACAAAAACTCATCAGACTTGTGCCCCATAGTTTTATTTGATTTGAAAATGTAATCAATCTTTTCAATCTGTCTTTACCGTGACACTTATCATAATATTTCCATTCGTTTGTTTTTCCTTCGTCGTTTATGTGCTGTTGTACTAAGACTAAAATGATTTTCCCTCTAGTCACTTGTTCCCCTTACTAATAGTGCATGCGGTTGGTTTATGCTGAATGATTAACTGACTTTAAATTTTGGCGGAAATGATTTAATTCTTTCAAAAGACCTACAGTTAATAGTCTTTCTTTGACTCGAAACCAAGATTTTGTACAGTTGCAGAGAACTTCCGAAATCGAAGTCCTTTAAGTTACGGTTTTCAAAAACGGTTTGTATTGGTCACACTTTTTCAGGAACTAGTGTTTTTACCAAGATGGAACCCTTTTCTCAAAGATATTTTTGAACAATTTTATTTTTTCGGACGGTTGTGGAAATACAGGAGGAAGATACCCGAGGACATATGGTTAGCGAGAAGTAAGGAACTGAACACTCACGTCGACGCCAATACCAACCTGCTCATGAGCGGCGATACAGACGGCTCCGGGTAAGGATTCATGAGGTCATAATTTGATGGATTGGGGAGCTATCACGTCGTCATGGGAACACATTGGGATTGAAACTCTGTTGTCTCAGCTTACACCAACATAACACAATCATAAATTAAAGAGATGCATAACAGTTTGTAAAGAAAGAAGCTGTCAAATTAATGGCAAATAACCCCAAAAAACCGGTTTGTCCTTTAGGGTCCAGTTGCCGGTGCACATTTATACAGACTGATCATGAATTGACTGACAATGGTTATGTGAGAGCGAACAATTATGTTTGACATATTTATAAAATACCCTTTACTTGCAAATGTTGTGACTTTTTATTATTTTTTTCTGCCATTCCCAGAACCATTTCCTGGGAGGAATACCTCTTGGAGCAGGCCTTGTTTATTATCGCAGCTCGGCCGAACGTCGGTCCCGTCAAATTGAACCGACGCCCAAGCTTCGCCCAGTAAACAGACAAAATGACAGTCGTGGAGGGGCTGAACTGAACGGAATGCGAAAAGACAATCAAATTTGGGTGTGGTCGCCTTACGAACTTGAAGCAGCTTCATCAGCATCAGGGGCTTGCTGTTTTTATCAAATCGCCTTTTGATAATGCTTTATTTATAATAATTTACCATCCATGCGTAAAATTTAAGTGAGGGGCATTGGTGTTTTGAGGAAAGAAAGGGTTCAGTCTAAATGTTTTTGAAACCCCGGAACACTGCACGCCCCTGGAACACGTGCGAGTAAAATAAAAGAAAGTATACTTGTTGGATTAATCTTAAGTAATATTGGGAAATTTCCTTTAATTTGCCTGTATTTAAGTGTCAGAGGTCAAATCCTCAAAACTCGTCACAAAAATGGTCGATTACAAAGGTCACAAGGATACTTCAATTCTATTTTGCTTTAACCCTCAGTCGGTGTAACAGCCATCATTTGCATCACTAATAAAACCAGAAGAAAATTACAGTCGTCGCAGGGAGGGGTGTCGTCCCCATTGGTTCATTTTTGTCGACAAAATCATAGTCTGTCGTTAACATAAGCAAAAAGAACGGAGAATGAAGATGAAAGGACGAAGGATACAGTACACGGTCTGTTGAATGGCAAATTTCATGTGGCAAATCCCCCCATTAAAAATGGTCTAGCAACGCCCAAGAGAACACTGTTGCTATTGTTATCGTTGAGATTAAAATTAAACTAACATCTGCCACATAGAGCCCAGCCTTGTTGATTTTTGTGTGAAATAGTGCACAACAAATCGGTAATAATCCTTTTATTGAATAACATTCTGAATAATGGTCATCACTGTTTTAAAAGTAAAAAAAAAATTAATTTCTGATCGAAGTTTCAATGTCTTCATAATAAATGTCTTCAGAATAAATGTGATCTCTAAAAATGTTTCCACTCGAAACATCGGTGATTTGAAAGTATGTGCTGGTTTCACCATGTGGAAAATGATTATTAACAAGTATTTCAGCTAGTTTCACTGCGAAATAGAACTATCATAAAATAAAGATGAAAAACAATGAAGTCGTTGATGTAAATAGCGCCACCTTTAGAGTATTCGTGGATACGCCCTCAACGTTGCCTAGTGTCTTTTAGTCTGGCTCCTGATTATGTGTTGATAATTACGTTGCATTCTCACAATACAAATAGGAAAATATACTTCCCAGAAAGCCACGTTGAAGGCGGTGAAAGCAGACAACTGTACGAACGAAATTGAGTCGAAAAGATCAGCCGTTATCTAACAGTCTTTTTGTAAATGGCATTATGTTTCTGCCAACGTGAGAGATCACAAGAAGAAATTCATCATGATTGGGGCAATTCGGACCCTCACCAAGCGGATGTTTTCCCCGAAATATCTGTTACTAACAAACACGGTTTCCAGCGGCGTGTTGCTGTCGCTAGGTGATGTACTACAGCAAGTTAACGAACGCAGAATAGCCAAAAAGAAATTACTGTTAAAAGTATCAGCTTCAGGGAGTATGGACCATATAGGACAAGTTGATGGACAAGAAACACTACCTACTTTTAACTGGATTAGGACTGGTAAGTAAGATTGGGCAGAAGAGTTGCATAACTGAACATGCTGAACTGACATGACTGAAACGTGAAAATAGAGCCTACCCAATAAGCCATTTTGAAGTTTTTATCGCGCATGTGCCATCCAGCCTTGACAACCCTTTTTTTGGATAAACAAACCGCACCATTCCATAGCAACGCACGTTTTGCAGTGGGTAGTAAGTAAGTTTTTTGAATTTCTGTTCTGATTCACATTGGATTGCAAAAGAAAAAGGACGCTCTACTATACTGTGTGCCTTGGATATATACAACAGGTGACCTCATAATCTCCTCAATTTTTTTAAAATTCATGTCACTGCGGAAAGTTGAAAATAACTCGATTAAAAACTTGTACATCGTTTGTACTCGTAGGCCTATGCCCAGACCATACCGTAACACTGCACTGTAGGCCTATGTACATAGGCCTAGGCTCATAATTAAGATCCTTTGTCCTTTAAAGAGTATTCGTTGGGCCCTGTTTACGGGTAAAATGTGTTACAAAATACACACGATAAAATTTCAGTGGCAGTAACCTTACAATTGTACATGTGACATTGTGGACCAGAACACGCACGCTGATCCATTTGGAAATATCTTACAAAAGTCCCACTTTTGTCCAAGCCGTGATCCAAGCAAAACTCACTTTGTGGGTTGTTAAAAAACTTTATCAAAGGTTAGACAAAGATCAGCACAAAAAGCTGAAAATTTGGTTTAATTAGGTACTTACAGTTCAACTACTTCGCACAGCTGATCGATCTTCGTGCAAGCTTCTGCACAACTCCCATGCACGAAACGCCAGCTGGCTGTGCCATGTGGGTTTTGTTTATCCAAATTCAATCCCAGAATTCCTTGCGTGCCCAAAACATCGAAATGGCTTATCAGTCCTCCCTATGTCATGAATCTTACTTTCCACTTTGCAGCTGGCAATGGGGATAGGGAGTCATATGTCATGTGTGTGTGCTGATCCATCCATCACTACTTATCTGTGTATCCATTCCCCTGTCCGAGCTACTTGGGACGAGGACTACATTTAATTTCAGTTGTTTTTGATCTTCCCCATTTGATTTACCTGATTTATGTCGCAGGTAAGAATTGGAGGACTTTTAAAAAGGGAAAATGGTGCCCTCTTTCTCCCCTCCCCATGGGTGTTCTTGTACCAGGGGAAAGTATTACCGAGTACAATGTGAAGTCATTGTGGGCAGGTGGGAGGTACATGTGCATGTAGAAAAAGTATGAAGTTTTTGGCACGTTAGTTGCTACATGTTGATCTGTAGATATGCATAGAGTGGAGTTGAATATGAGATTTTATTTGCGTAGCCAGTGAGATGCAATTCATGTAGGCAACTTTTTTTAAGTCATGTTATCAAAACCTGTATGTACTGTAGGCCTATGCGCACTTCATAAAAGTTCTTTTAGTATTGAAACCTTCTTTGAGAGACATTTGGGATAAAAGTGTCAGCAAATCAGTTTAACCGTATTTATGATTACTTTGAGGATACCCCCCCCCCGAGATGTTAAAATGTGCTGGAGCATATTCAGTCTTTCAGAAGATGCCAGATTTGCAGTAATAGCACAATTGCCCCTGTATCTTGTTGCACTGTCGTAAATTTATGTTGAACTTTCCTGAAGCAGCAGGACACTCCAATTGAAACCAGTTGTGTTGGCAATCATCATCGACAAACCCTGGAAGCAGAAGGAATAATAGCCCATTCATAATCACCATTTCTGACCAAGGCATGCGACACTCCTAGTGATTGCATAGTGGATGTTAAATGAAGTCAGTTCATAATTAATTAATGAATTGTGTGCACAGGACCAAAGGAGATGAAAAACCTGAATATTAAGAACACGTTTATGCCGTAGGACTTTTATGGCATCCCCTCTGTTCTGAAAATTTTTTTACAATAAACCTAAGTTCATTTTGACTGTGACCGGTCTTCAAAACTTCAGACGTCTTTTTACACAATTCTTTTTTGTATTGCAGGTAGAATGTTGACAATAGGAATTTTTCTTGGGCCACTCAACCACTATTGGTACTTGGCCCTGGATAAGTTCCTTCCTGGTGTAAAAGGAAGAACAGTAGCCAAGAAGATTCTTCTAGATGAGCTCATAGCATCGCCAGTCATGACCTCCACCTTTTTTGTCGGTAAGTTGATTTCAGTCAGGATGAAGAACTTTTTCATGCCATATAGTGAGCACTGTAATTGAGTCAGGGGTTAAATTGTCTTGGAGGTTCATTGCTGAAAATAGTGCTTGGCCAGTTTTGTTGCTAGAAACATTATCATCTGAGGATCGGTGACGACATACAGTAATAGACATTATGTGACAAATCTTTGGCTGGTAACCTGTCTGTAGTGAGCAAGGCTTTTTTACCTGTATGCTGAACAACGCATTACATGCAAGCTGTTCTGTGGAAGTGTCCTCGTGAGTCTAAGGCCAAAAGAGACAAGAACTAGACTACAAGTTGAAGCAGACGTTAACTTGAATACAAAATACATGTGTTGGCCCAAGTCCTTGCTTGATTTGCCTTGTCTGGCTGGTTTTGTTGATAAAGTGATCCTTCTGTTTACAATTTTTTGAAATTTTAAACATGTGATCGGCATACATGTATATTGCAAGCCTCAAACCTTGGATAAGTTTCAGCAATAATTATACATATAATCAACTATAGTTTGACCAATATTGCCCATGATTTGGACCGTCAACTGTAGTTTATCATTTTGGAACCATGCCCTGGGGTGTGGGGTACCATGCCCCGGGGTGTGGTCATACTGCTGGTGATCAATGGCCAATGTAATTTAGAACAGACGGGACCAAACATGAAAATGTACGCAGTTCAAGATGTCATTGATCATTGTACACCACGAGAGTTGCAACAAACGACAGTACAAGATGTCATTGATCATTGTACACCACGAGAGTTGCAACAAACGACAGTACAAGATGTCATTGATCATTGTGCACCACGCGAGTTGCAACAAACGACAAAGTCAACTGCATTTAATGGCAAAACTTTACCAAATACACGTACTTGTAGTTGAACTTGGGTGATCCAAGCATAACTCAGCTGCTTGTAATCTCTGTAAAAGCAATTGTGTGCACCCGGACTTGCCCATTGTGTAGTTTTTGTAACTTTCTTTACAGCCTGCCGGTATTGAGATGAAGTGAGCTCGTGTTGGCATGCCAGATAATGTTATATACATGTATGCAAGGTTCAAATAAAAGACACTTACATGTGATTACGAAATGATCCACCAATATTTGTACAAAATATTTCAATGCAAAAGTGTGACTTCAAATCAGTACGTGGTTTTTCATATGATTATACTTCTTCTATCCTGCGATTTCTTAATTTGTGAAGGGTTTTGTACAAAATCATGTATGTGGACATGTATCCATGCATCACTTGTTTCTAAATTAGGTTAATATTATAAATCTATTTATAATAAAATTCAAAAGTGACTCTTTGATATCTTTGATTTATTCAGGGATGGGATTACTGGAAGGAAAGACTCTAGCAGACAGTATTGATGTCTTAAAGAAGAAATTCCTAACTGTTTACATGGTAAGTATAAACCATGGCTGATCGGGTTTTTTGGATGTGAAATTAGCCATAACATACCTGTACATGTGCTGCATGATCAGCATCGCTGGTTTTATCTTCTAACTCATTTCAGTCAAACTTGGCCAGATTTTGAATTGCTAAGCCAGAGTGGTTGTGGAATATATCCAAATGATTTGGAACTATTTCAGGATGTGTTAAGTCACTTCAAATTGACATTAACTCTTCAAAATGATTGCTGTACATGTACATACATGTTACAAGCACATTAAACATGTATCATTTTCATGATGAAAATCACAATCTGACCTTCGTTTGTTGTACTTTGTGTTTTTTTTCTCGTTATTGGATGCGCATGAGTGGTTTTTTTTGCTTGATTGCAAAAATGCTTCATGTCTACCAGTACAGACCTACATGCACACGCATATTTGCTTCTTTGAATGCTTGATAAAATAATTGCAAAAATTCAATGCAGAGAGTGCAAATGAGTAACGGTCTAGCATTGATTAGAATTGTTTTTCCGAAATGTTTATTATTAACTCTTAAAAGTATACATTATTTTGTTTTGATTTTAACAAGAAAACAATCAAAATCGTCAAATCAGACAAGTTGGTTTTATAATTGAAAACAGCTGTGTTTGTTTAACCAATTAAAACAAGCAAACGTTTTTCATTTCATTTATGTTTTTGCTGGTTACCATGAAATATGTTAATCCGGTGCTGGGATGGATATCCAGTGTAGGTGATGAGGCCGTGTAATGTTTTTCCAACACCAATTAGTGTTCTCTTACTTTACGCCTTCCTCATTCCCCCAATATGGAAAAGTCTAATTAATTTACCCTGCATCTGTTTCCAAAGCCTGCGCAATTACAGTACAAAGTCCATGCATGATCATTGAGCTGTGAATAGACATAGCTCATGTGCTGTTTGCAGTCACTGTGAACGCGTAACTACATGTAAATGTATGACATGCAACATATCCCCTCAGACTGGTGGGTGTTGATTACTACATGTATGCCAAACAAACCATGGTGAAATGATCCATCCGTTGCTATCGAACGAAGCAACATCCATGGATGAGTGGTGTTACATTGACTTGTGTGTTGAAAACAAGGAACTGTTTGTCACGTGAAGTTTTCCGGAAATCCATTCTCATGTGGCTTGTCATGCTTGTGTGTCGTTTTTTTGTTTATTTAGGTTTTTATCAGTTTTAAGTTGTGAGTCGTTTCATTTGACGGTTACATTGTAGCCATGCATGTGATTACTGTATTGTTTTTTCTTTTTAAGTGTGAGATTATACACCCAAAGTATACATGTGGCATAACATCAAAGATTGAATGTTAGTGTTATGTTATGAAATGTTAGTGATCAATCCCATATTTTATCTTTAAAAGTACTGAATCAATCAGTAATAGACTTATATTAATATTATGCTGTTGAACATTGTAGCCGTTTCATTGGGTGAATGATTTTGATAACGTCAAGGAAGGAACCAAGAAAGAATATGGCTGCCTGTCAAACAAAATGCTCAATTCACCTGAGTCAGCTTCACAGTGACACAGATTGCACTTTTTTGTCACCATTGTTTACTTAACCCACCTAATGCATTGACATGTATACCTGCACGTTCGTAGCTTAAACACATTTGGTAGAAACCACGCGGTGTTGTCCTCTTCTTGAGCGGAGGAAACGGGGTGAAGATAACATCAATCATTTCCTTTATCTAGCCAGCAAATTCAGCGCACTTTCCTTGGAGTACGTTATATTAGAGTTAATCCTCAATCAGAATTAGTCTCATACCTTAACGACACTGTGTAGCATTCTTGAGCTGCCCCATTCTCTCGGTGAATTCCTCTTTGCTATACTGCAGACGAAGGTCTACATGTGTATCTATGCATTGATTTAGGTTAGATTTTTGGATTTACCATTTTATATGTAGCCACAGCAACCTACATGGAGTTTATAGCCACAGTTGACTGTAGTTCGAAACCAAAGACCTACATATACCTCTACAAAGCTGGATGTAGACGATGTGTTGCATACTGAACGAGCTTTTTCACAAAGTCATGAAAAATTGCACATTGTAAACCTACATGTAACACCGAAAAAAGTTGGTCCATCAAAATTGAGAAATCTAGTTCGATTCACATATCTTCACCTTGGGGTAATGTTTGACATAACAAAAGACCCTTAAAGCCTCGTCTATTGTGTCATTTGCACAAATGAAACGTTTTTCGTCACATAGAATTAACTGTAAACTTCCGATTTAGCTGTATTATTTGTAATTTAAAATTGTGAGTTTTCTGTTCATGGAGTTTGCGTGCAAGCTATATTGTGATATTTACCGTTTTAGTTGCCTCGAGTCAAGCTGTGTGAGCCAAAGTAGTTTTCAACCATTGCTACGTTGCTGATACGTTTTATAATAGCTATGTGGTGTGTTTTAAGCCTGACACACAGTGCTTTTTTATGGTTGTGTGCATGCAAAAACTTGGAAACTTCGTCAGTTTCTGTTCACTTTGGTATCTTTTGGATGTGCATGTCTCATTTTGCCTTTAAAGGGTAGCTGCAATCAATGTGTTTTTGTGCTACTGAGTATTTATACACATGTGTATTTGTGAGCAAAACTGTGATGTCATCCAGGAAGAAGCCTGAATGTTACATTGGTTTGTACACAAAAAGTCCTCCATTTTTGTAGATTTTCCTGGACTAAATTTTGTCCTTTTCGCTGATTCATTGTTGTTTTATGTGCATGCAATAACTGAGAACCAACCCCTTAATCAGAAATGTTTCCAGTACGTAAACTCTGCTTTCACAATTTTAATAGAAAAACTGTGCAATAAACTCTGTCTTCCCTGGATGACATCACAGTAACAGCGCCCTCAGGTGTGCAATTATCAGTGCAATAAACCAAATGGGAGTGTAAAATGTGACCATACATGTACACTGAAGAAGAGTACAAAGTTGCAGGAAAATTTTTTTTTCTAAGAAAAATTAATTGCGGCTACTCTTTAACAAGTCACTCCCCAACATTTTTTCCCCATTTCACTGCCGAATCGCCATCATTGATGGGTTTTCATTCCTCAATACATCCATGCTCCGCCAGCTTCTAAAATGTACCTCATTGTGTGCACGTGTATCTGTGCTACGTCTTATTACCGGTACCCGTCTTTACCATTCCCATCGTGCTATTTCCCTCCCCTGTTCTGTCTTGCCCCTCCCCCCTTTAGATCGACTGGTGCGTCTGGCCAGCGTGCCAAGCCATCAATTTTGCCTTCGTGCCAATGCATCTGCGAGTCCTCTACGTCAATGCAGTCACGCTCGTCTGGGACACCTTCTTATCCTTCATAATCCACACTTACCAGACTTGACGATGATTTCTTCCTACCGTCCACCTATCTAGAAATTTTCAAATGGTGAAAAAAATATTTCTTATTCGTACAGAAAATTTTATACGCGTAATTATGGAAATCAGCGTTTTAGCAAAGCTTCAGAATTAATATATATTTCAGAGAATATAAATCAAAATTGGATGTGTAAATAAGTGTTTTTTGTCTAAGTATGGCAGCAGGAAGATATGAGTTGGTCTCCCAAATACGGGTGTTCTAGCAAATCTGTACATGTATATGTACTTTGACTTCGGGAGCTAAAAATCGCCATCAAACACTCCTGGGTGGCGCTTTTTAAAATTTATAGAGAAAAGCAGTTTGGTCAGAATTTGATATGATCATTGTTATTTCAAAGATTTTTAACCTAACTGATTTTAACTGAGCTGCCATTCTAAAATTGGTATTGGAATATAGCATTGGTAATATCACAAAAGTTGGAATGCTAAATGATCCCAAACAGAAGAACAACATGCTGCTGTTTCCGAGAAAGCAACCAATCTTGTGCTTTTTTTGGAACCATGGTTGGGAGACCCTGATTGGAAAATACATCTGCGTTAAAATGCCACATCCGTTAACGGGTGTTACTTTTTGTGTGGCGCTGTAGACGTAGAAATGTGAATTAACAGGATATATTAAAATCTTTAAAAAAGCAATGCCGTCTGTATTTGCCAACGCATGACAAACTGAAAGAAGAAGAAAATAAGTGTAAAGATAATTTGGTTCAGGTCAAAGTTAATCTTTTAAGTTACTGCATATTGTCCAAAACGTCAAGTACCCTCCGGTTCTTTTCAGAACCACACATACTTAGAGATATTCTTGCATGGTGCAACCGCAAACCTCTGGAACTTACTTGCTACCTCAAAAGCTTCAAAGCTCATCCAAAGTTAGTCTTATGGAAACAATCCTTCACCGGAAATATCGCCGTTGAATTCCCCCCCCCCCCCCCCCCGGTAGCATGCATGTAATTATTAAACTTATTAAACTCGAGTTTACTGCAGTGACATCACTACTCGATGGGGGTTTGCCGATGAATTCACAGCGTTTTATTGTTGGAAGAGGCTCATAACTCCAAGGTAAATTTACGGACTTCAACACCTGTTAATATTTGCGCTACACGCAGGCTGACTCCGGATCTGCGTTGTCCGCGCTCACTCACAAATACCACGTAGACCTGTAGTCTTTGCCTGTCCTTGCACGACCAGTGGCAGTGGTTCGGTTACCGGTAATGGCCACCATTAGTAGATATGTCACTGGTTTTCTGTGTTGTCCTTTGCCATATCCGACACCAAACTTACCTTCCTTGCCTACCCATCTTTTAATGAAGGGACGTAGAAGAGAACAGCAATAATGAAATCACTAACAGCTAAATGGAATGTCTATGAAATCCACTGATGAACTCCCATTTCTTTCTTTTTGAGAGTGAACTAAAGGCATGTACTGTCCTCAACTTTTCCCGCCCGACTGCACAACGTACCCCAGCCGAAGATTCGATATGAAGCTCAATGTAATTTAACCGGTTACTCAACAAAAATAATTTTGCATCATGATTAAAAGGATCTCTGGAAATACACTGCAAAAAATTATTTAACCAAATTAATCGGCAAGAGATAAAGCCGAGAGTAGGGACAATTTGGTTATTGCAGGTAGCGAGGTTGGCCCTCAATGTAAATGCCATCCATGGCATGTTTCAACAAACTTGGCTGAAACATGCGGTCGATGGGATTTACTTGTCCCTCAGTTCATCACGACACATGTTGGTCAATGGGCGAAATAGATTCAGTTAGGAAGACAATGTAAATATGATCGACCCCTTGGCAATTACAAGGCACAATCTACGACTCCATGTACATGTACGGAACGCGAGTGATTGATTTCGAATCAATTTTCGCTTCCTCAATTACTGTCACTGCACAAGAACAGTCGTTGAGAATAATGCCGTACCCTATTTGCCAATTTTATAGGTTGCCATTGTTCATGTATTTTACGTGTGGATTTTAAAGGTCATTTATGATGACCATATTAATGCCGCACATTTATACACAAGTTGATTTAGTACAAAAATGAATTCAAGGTCAGTACAAACGCTGACTGAGTTCTTGATCAGATATAGGGAAGTTTGCCTGAAGCTGATAATGCTTAAAGAGTCGTTATGCGTCGTAGTACAACATGAGGGTAAAGCAATTTGAATACGGTACATACTTACATCGATGTAATTTGTCGGGGATATAATTTGTGACCTACTGTTTTCTGTTAAGTTCTTCACAAAGGCCGCTCATTGATGAATTCGCGCGGAGCTTTTGAACAGGTAGGGGGTCTATTGACTGCTGGTTGGAAGCTTTTTTTAAGTAGCAGGAATTTGCAATTAGTTCACAGTCTTCCATTCATGACTGTACTTGATAATTTTAATAATCAACATCCAGAGACACGCTACGTAGTATAATCGCAGCGCTTACAAATAATCCATGAGTAATAATGAAATGTGATTAACGACCATAAAAATATTCATTAATGTTGAAGTAGGTACTTCTTGATTTAGCTTTCTGTTTTGCTCCAGGAAATAAGATTTTTAAAAAGGGAGAAACTGCGTTGCTACAGTGACTCTGAAGGTTCTGTATGAAGCAAAGAATATTGAAACTGTCAATCTGAATCCGTAAATTATGCAAACATTCAGCCTATTAACCGAAACATTTATTTTTGATCCACGATGAAATCTTCCTCTAATAGAACCCAATAAACCTTTTTTGTGATTTACTGCGGATTCTCTCATACCAAAGCACTAATGGTAAAACAGTGATTGTCACCTCAAAAAGAGTTCAGTTTTATGCTGAATATTTAGCTAATCAGTGAAATATATGTGTATTTAAAATTAGTTAAATATGAAATATTTCAAAGGTTTGACTCCAGTCGTAGAATTTTTTAACAATTTTTATTTTAATGTTTTAGTGAAATTGTCCATGATCCATTTTGAATGCAATTTCCAGAATAAAATATTCCAATGGTGCTGTTCCTTAAAAATGTATAAAATCATGCACATGTATAATTAATCGTTATTTAATATTAATGTGTCTATCTTAAATTATAGTTGTGTATGGTAATCGGCGATCATTGTTTGTGTATTTGCATAGAGTATAGAAATACATGACATTTGTTTACATAAGATTTTCTTCAGTGTTGATGACATTGTGTGAGCGCAGGTGGTACTGAGTGCGTCGGGTCAGGTGTAGTACATTTTGACCAAATCAAAGGTAAACAGATGTACGCGCTGCTGGTTTTTGTTCTGATGTATTTTACTTGATTGTCTGTGCCAGTATGCGTGTTGTTGAAGCTTCTTTCCCAATAAAATGGCAGTTTTGCTAACGGAGAGAAATTGATGGTGTAAAAGCATTTATGCTTGTACACCTCTTCACATGTTATTGAGATTCTTGGTGGTATTGCATATGCACTTAGCTCCATACATCGTAAATGTGACAGCATTGAAAGATTTCTTTGCTGTTCCAACAATTTTCTATTCTGTTTTTGATTCTTACGGGTGGTCATTGTATTAAGCTTATTGCTTACTTAGAGTAAATTATACCCCGAAATTTATTTTATAGGTGCAAGTAAGAGGCCGATGTATTGTACATCGGGCCATTTAAAATCTATGGTGTGAAAGGCTTTCATAATGAAGCGTCACATGATTATGCGGGCATGTAGTCATCAATTTTTGAAAAATAATTGCTTCGGATTGACGAGAGTTTTTTTGTTTATGTTTAAATTACTACCGTATTTTAATTAATTTTACTGGAGATACAGTTGCGACATCGCTACAAAATGGCAGCAGTAGGGCTAGACTACCAATGTAAATACGTCACGCGCACATTTGTGTGTGTGTAATTAAATAAGGCTTTTAGTATAAGGAACCAGCGTGTGAACCAACACGCGTGCACTATCGTCAAAAATGTCGTCACACTTTGGTACTCTTTAGCATTTGATGTTTTATTTCAATTTTATATCTTTGTGTGTTTCACTGGATTGACTTTTTAAAAATGGTGACAGTAATGTGTCGCCCTTCAGTTTCCACTGCCACCCAGCCCAACAAACTGGAACCATGCTCTCATGGTACATCACCTTACAGTATTTTATACTACAACTAATATTAAAAATTAACGGATTAAGGTTTTTGGCGCCTTGCATAAACGTTACCAAAACTATAAGGCTGTTGACCTTAGGTTGAATAAAAGACTGAATTCACGACATTTCATTTCTGTTGTATATTTGGAGTCTGAAACAAAAATTCTTGCAGGTGTATTTTTTTTTCGAAATTGCATAATAGGCCTACGTATATATTGGCAAGCATAATGTGGCTAGTTTTGTGGTGAATTCTTCCTGACTTGACGAATAATTTACCTTGTCGAAAATTCTCTATTAATGGTCATACTGTCTGCGATTTGAGTTACAATAAAACAGAAGGAAGAAAGTATTTTTGAAGTGATTTTCTGAAATAAATCTCTCCATATAATGCATGTGAAGAACCATGTACACGTTAATATATTTTGGCAGCTGAGCATTTGCAGATTTTATTGTATAATAATGTTCTGACTATACCTATCATGACGTATAATTTTTGTGTGAACCAAAAATACTGAAAACTGGCTTGGTTTTCTGTCTTTAGGGTTGCATCACAGATGTACAGATATATTGAAAAAGATTAATATTTACGTTGCTGTGGGCGTATATTTTGTATATTGTTAGAATAATTTAAACAACCGCAGTTTAGGCATGGCATATAGACAACCGTGTTTGAAATGTTATAGAAGGTTGTTCAAATGTTAAGTATTATTTTTAACTTCATTAATTTTGACATGTTCCCCATCTGGATGTGTAAATTTTCTGCAACATTAGTTAACATTTTAAGGTTATTACTGTGCTCTGCTGAAACAGCGGTTGCTTAAATTGTTTTTGACCGCGTATAGAATTCTTTATCATTTCAATCAGTTCTGAGTTTTACATTTGGATTTGTTTTGTTTTGGTTTGCTGTTTTTCAATTGTTTGTGTGTAATAAAATACCAGTAATATCCAAGGAAACCAATAAGATCAGTGTGTGGTAATGTTGAAAGTTAACACACAAGTCAATTGCATTCACTGTCCATAGATAGTATGCAAGAACAAATACCTGAAGTTAATGCGGTACCAAAATGCAAATGATTTGAACGTGTGGAACTACTGGGCCAGTTGGGCACATCAGTGCTGCCTTAGCATTAAAAAGGTGTCCAAAAACCAATTAGGAAGGTGCATTAAAAGTGTCGTGTAATAGCACACGGTCGACGGCCAAATGCTAAGAGTTGTTGCTTCGAAGAAGCAGCCACCTTTTACCTTTTTGGGGAGTCCTTACAATGAATATAATGGGGCGCTTGAAAGGGCGAAATTTTTTCACAGACGTAAAAGAAGCATATAGACCTTTTCCAGTGACGTCACGATCGTGCTGGACCTATGATGTGTTGTGATGGTAATGAGTGCTTAGCGTTGTGATGGTAATCTACCTATTCAAGATAAACTAGTCAAGCATGCAGCGTTCGCACGTGCGCTTGCACGTGGTTGAAGCTGCCCGTAGGAATATATACGATCATTGTGGCCAAGGCGGTCCACACGTGGTGGTATTGTTTACATTTAGTCACGTGGGTGAAAAGGTCTATAGGGTTATCAAGGACGTCCGCTGCCTTAATTGATTCATGTATGCTATTGGTGCACATTTGTGAAGTGCGCACAGAAGTTTTCACCCATCTTGTGATGCAAACAACTTCCCGCGAGTGCTTCATGAAGTTGTCGGGCAACTTGGAGAAATAACCCCATAGTACCTTGCGCTCCGTTCCGGTGTTTATGAGCGGATGTCTAGCTGTGTGTAGTGACATACTTATCTTTATGTTCCACAATATTGATAAAAATATAAATAAATTGAAGTCAGTACAATGTACATCTTATGGCAGTTCAACAGGGGACTTTTGGACTTCAGTGCCTGCGGGCATACTAATGGTACCGTTCGTCACGAATCAACCCAGAGCTAATCATTGGCCCTTCCTGAAACTTGCCGCAAATGGCAGAAGACTGCACCGCCCTCATTGGATGATGTTTTCAGACGATAGCAAAGTGACGACTATGTATGTCTTTAATTTTCAGGTGGACATTGCAGTGTGGCCCCCAGTTCAGGCCATCAATTTCTTTCTTGTTCCACCTCAGCTGCGAGTAATCTATGTCAACGTCTTCATTCTCCTTTGGGATGTCTTTCTGTCATTTATGAATCACAACTGAAGTCAAGTCTTCCGTAGATGGCGTGACACGTTGATGCTAAGAGCTCAGGAAACCACACCCCTTATTAAGCATTCTGAACGTCCCAGTGGTACCCGTGTACATATATTAAATACCAATGGACCATCCTACATGGTTTCCAAAATTATTTGGCCAAATTTTCCACGGCCTCTTACACTGCAGCTTACGTCTCTGAAATAATATCGGTGCTGTGTTGATTTTATTGCACATAAGTTAAAAAAAACATTTTGAACTGTGAAAGAACGGGATTTGATGCATGTCATCTAATCAAATCGAGACAGTCTTTGTGTCGATGACTGTGGCGATCTTTTCTGTCTGATGGAAAAAAATCGGTCCACTCTTTAGATTTAAAACCCAGGTAGCTCTGACAGGAGTTCAACAAGGCCCATAGATTTCAATAATTTTTAACACCGTGAATTATGAAGAATCATGTGCATAGGTTGTTTAGGTATATACATAGGAAGAAATCTTTCGCCCAGAGAAATGCTAATGTGTTTATTGACGTTCACTGGTATATTCGTTCTTGATAAGTTATAGAAACGAAATGATCCACGGATTCTGCTACAGAATACACTGTCGCTTTTACAAGGGACCTATACATGTACCTGTAATGTGGCTCGGTTAAAATATGATAGAACGATCGTTCTTGTAGTTTTCTAGTGTAGTTTCACTACTGTGACCTAATTCTTTTAGTTGAGGAAGGTGATTTCATGCTTTTTCAATTTTTCTGATTAAATCTTTTCATATACAGCTCCAAACTTCGATTCTAACAAACAAGGCATTTCATACAAACAAAGCATTTCTGATAATAGTAATAATAAATTTATACAATAACATTAATATCTCAAGTATTGGTTATGGAGAAGAGATTGGCTAACCTTAGAGCTATACAAGTATCTAGTTATACAATTCAGCAGCAAGATTGAGTTGGAGCTTAATAATGGTGAGTTGGGGATAATTTCTAATTATATCTGTAAATTATCTGATGCAGTTTTAATAACAACTGGAACAATGTAGCCAATGATAAGCGAATCCTTATCACAATGAAAGGAAAGCGGGCAATAAATTTGTCGATGCCGAATCGATTGTGACTTTTTATAGCTTTCGAGCTGACGCCGTAGATGTGACTGTTGGAATTTTTTACCCTTAAAGTAATCTGAAATGCATGATAGGTCGGACGATATATGAGGTTTGTTTTGTTCCAGAGGGGAAAAAATCAGCCTGTAATCAACCAGAAGGCCGAGGCAGTTAACGTTTACAACTGAGAAACGCTTGTTTATTTTGTGTCAAGCACTTAGCACATACTGCTACAACCTGTGATCCTCGACACAGTGTCGGAATGATATGGCGCACATTCCGACTTTGAACACTTCCGCCCGACTGGAATGCTTGGTGACAATTCGATTGCCCATTAACAGCCACACTGTTAAGGGTTTCATCTATCATGCTCAAGCCCAATGAGAATCGCTTGTTAACGGTCAGGACTGGTAACATTTTGTTTTTACACCTCGTTGGTAGAACGCGCTGCATTTTATGGAAGGCTGTCTAGTCTGTGTGATATTTACCGTATTTGTTTTAGCCCTTTCAAGGAACTCAAGCCTGTCTATGTAAAACCAAGCAACGTCATCTAGTGCAAAGAAGTTTTTTTCTCTCCTCAAACCTCTTTGGACAAGTAATGTAAGGTGTTGCTTTTGGCGAGATCGAGGGCACGGAAGCCATTTCATCCATCGCCAATAAAATGAGAAATGTCTGTATTGACCCGGCTGTCAGAAACTTACTAACTGCACGGGTATTCATACGCAACAACCAACGGTTTAATTCCAACACTGTGTATACGATTAGTATTACCAAAGGCATGACATTTGAGAAACACGACCATCGTTGTAGCCTTATTACAAGATGAGAAATGGCATTTTTGTTTTGTTTTAAAGTTATCTCCGTCTTTGGGAAAGGTAAAGCTGTGAATGTGGCGAATATAGGAAATTGAATAACTAATGTAAACCTGGAAGAAGTCGTTTTCTTCGTCAATTTCATTAACATGTGTCTTTAGTTCCGGTCAATTTACTCAGTAGTCAATCACTTTCAGGAAAGGTATAGAAATGTTTGGTAATTTACTTCCATCAGTGAATAGTTTCCTCATGTAGGGCTATTGGACATTTCACTAATCTTCGATTTCACTGACAGACGAATTCGCCTTGACCTCGACAGAGGCTTTAGGCAAACAATTCTTCAAAATAAAGTGCAAGTCCCATTGGCATGTATTCAGTTCTGGAGCTTTCAGATTCAAGGTTAGATTGCAATTATATTGCAGTTGTCAAAGCAATGGCTATTGATAAGTGGCTGTCTTGTTTCGAGGTATTTCTGAAATCTTTGTTGCAGTTTTCTCAATACCCTGAAGCACCCGTCTGGTAGATCAAGGTTCACAATGCATAATGGACTACAGAACATGCATTGCTTGTTGTAGAGTTCTTCGTGATATTTGACTGTACATTTATTTCTCAGTTGCGTTGAGGGACGTTTTCACCATTGCCAATCACAGTAAAGAGGAAAAGGCTTCGTTCGTCATCTTTTTGTGACGCCAAGTCGTCGTGTCGTGTAACTTAAAGAGAAATCACTTGACAAGAGTTCGTTAATAAGCCAATGAAGTTTAGCCAAAAGCCAATGAGGAACGGGCGATAGTGGCAGGATTTTCACAAATACCTGTTTCTTAAGAATCTGCTGCTGAATCTATCTACAATTAATCACAAGGACAGCCCTTGGGATGGTATCCGGATTGAAAACCTTAATTGTCTTTGATTGGGCAGGACCTCTGCGTCCTATGGTTGTGTAGATTAGGAATGTGTGATTGGTTGACAAAAGTCTCGTGTTCACAATTTGTCACGGTTTGCCACATCTACTCAGACGCAATTGAAGCACGCTGATGACCCTGCAGTTTGCTGATCAAGATACTGTTGTGTTTTAGCTCGTCCTGAAGTCGCTGTTTATTTTGGCGTCTCATGCAGCCGACTGAAATAACGGGCAGTAAACTGTAGTCGTTGCTGAATCTACATTGATGACGCATTCTTTGGTGGGAACCTTTGATCTTTATTTGTACAAATGGAGATCAGTGTTGGGAACCATGCATTTATCTTAATACATGTAATGAAGAACAATGGTAGTGTTTTGATGGTGTATTTGAACTTACCTCGTGTATGTACAGGTTCATGTGCGTTTTGCCTGTTACCAGTTTCTGGTTGAATGTATCGTCTTTGCGTGAGTGCCCTGTCAGCACTGTTGAAAAACGTCACACCAGCCCGTCCCATCCTTGCAGGCAAAGATCGCTTGAAAGTCGGCGCGGGTTGTCGGCTCGCACGTGGTGACCACGTGCAGTCCCCAGGAGTTTACGTTTTTTTCTTTTAAAAATAGACGTGCAATGAGTCGTGAGGACCCAGCACTACACGTGCGTGGATTCGTGCAGTCCCCTGGAGTTTACGCTTTTTCTTTTAAAAATAGACGCGCAATGAGTCGTGAGGACTCAGCATTATACGTGCGAGGACTCTTGCATTCTCGACTATATATCGACTTGACTGGACATTGTTGCTGGTTACTGAAGAGCAAGTTTTTGGGACAATAAGCCTTTGGCGAGTTACATTTGAATAAAATCTGGTACACTGAGTTAATTGATTACACTTAACTTAGCAATTTGAATTCCCCAGACTAAGGGCACTGTTGCTACACCTCGTGATTCAGGGCAATCTTTTGTGTAGCGACCACTCTCTTTGGTATGGACTGGTTCCTTAGTGCTCATCTTATCCATTTAAAACAGTGTATTGGTACAAGGCGTCTATTATGTAACTAAGGAAAAGCTTGCCCCAAATCACGAGGTATAGCAACAGTGCGTTTAGTATAGAGAATTCAAATTGTTATGCTCACATGAATTTAAAGAACTGTCCCAGATTTTATTCAAATTTAACTTGCAAATGACTTATTCACCGACATTAACGACAATACTCCAAAATGTACAGAAATATTCTCATAAAGTGTTGGGTTATTGGGATCTTTGGGGAAATATTTTGGTCACGTGACAGCGGTGATTCCTTATTGCTGTTGAAACCTGGCACCAGACAGAGTTCATCAAAACCACGTGACACGAAGAAGTAAATATCCTCTGCCGTAAACCAAAGATTCAATCTTCGCTCATAACTCACACGAAGTCATCATCTATGGCATATCCCATATGCCGCGTTTAAATTTGTTATTAGTCTCTTTAACTACTGGTTAGGGTGCAGTTGAAAGCCAAAGGCACTGCCGAAAGACGGCCTAAAATAAGGGTGACGTCATGAGAAAGGGTTTTAATGGACGAAGATGATGGCGTAGATAGCAATGGGCTTGTTTCGACTGAAATCGATATGAGCATGATAAAGACCCGGTCCTTTGGTCCTAGCGGATTGATCTTCAAAAAAAGTCAAGTTTGATTTGGAGACGAAGTAAATAAGGCGCTTGGCATGTTGCCTGTTTCCATAGCAACTTGAAAATAACCGTACTTTATTATTTGGCTGAGAAGCACGCGCACTTTCGTCAGCCAGGACTGGGCAAACAACCGAGCTGTATCAACTCGTTATCTTCAACCCTGACCGGGTTTGGTCAATTCGCTCTACATTAACGGTGCGTTATTTGATAGTTAAATTAACTCTCCCTGCTGTGTGTTTTTCCCCGTCTAGGAGCATCCATCTAATCAAGTTTCCTTTGTTTTTGCTTTAATAATACACAGGCCTAGACTATTCCTGGCAAGTTACCAAGTCCCACAGAGTTTACTTTATTTTGATTTCGGCCAACATTTTTCCGTTTTCACCTGTTAGTAACCATATCTCTTAGATTTCAGTTCGCAGAAAACGTCGGGGCGACAGTTTGTCAGAGGTATTCGTCTGCGTATCATAGGAAATCTCGTGGCTTGTATTAACGCTCGAAATACCATTGCATCGACGACTCCGTGACAAGTACAAGAACGATTGAATTCTAAGACAGTATCTGACAATTTGATTAAAATCGTTAAGTCTCCACATTCCCAACCTTTAAGGAGTGATAGTTAGCTCTGTAAACACGACAGGGGCAACTTTCTATTTGATCAAAAACCTTGGTCGCAAGGAAACCCCAAATTAAATGGTCAGAGCATTGGATTTAGAAATGACGAAGAATCGGTTATTTATGTCACGTAAAAGCCTTTTATAACATTTCTTTGGAGTTTCTGGAAGTATATAAGTCACGCCTGCATGAAAGTCGTGGGTATTATTTTTGAATAAGTTAATTAAAGCAAGAAAATGCAGCGTTTCTTTTTAAATCAAACCGATTCTTTTGTTGCATTGCAGACAAAATTTCTGTCGGTTTTTGCTCACCTGAATAGTGGCAAATTTCCAAGTTGTTGATAATGTACAGCATTCTGTGCTGTTATTTGATGCATTTTTGCTCCCAAAAGCTTTATCTGATGAAGTCTAGAATTTTATAGAGCCGTCACGAGCTGGTTGCGACCGCCGTCGTTATGCTGGTAGAAAAACAACTGAATGGACCTGTCGTAACATGATTGATGTCACTGCAGTGAGCAATCAAAGATGACCGTGCGAGTGGACCAAAATGAACACAAGATGGATATATTAAATCTTTACATAGTAACGAAACACTGTGGAGCATAACGGAAGCCTTTGGGTAATTGGTCATCTAAGTAATTGACAACAATCAAAAATAGATATGATTCACAGTGTTTCGACTCAGAAAGCTGCTTACACATTATCAATTAACTCTGACAAACCTTCCCATATTGTATTCCTTTGGTGTAATACACTTTTCATGAATTGATTTATATCGTGCTCAGGCTATTTGATCAGGTCAACCTCATCATTACTGTTCTTCCTGGAGGCTGCGTCTCGTTCACATACCACAGTTCAAAGAACTTTGGGGGGGGGGGCTGAAATCCAAACGGGTATGGGTGTAACTGCACAAGCACAAGTTGACAAATACCAAGCTTTTAAAGCTAATTACAGCATGTGCAGGTGCTGGATAATACGTGGATGAATTTAATCGTGAACAAACATGATACAAAGTATTGAATTTGATAATTATACAATACGCACGAAGTAGCAATCTAGGTAGGTTACCTTAACGCAACTACATGTGCGTGTGAATTTGTGAATGAAATGCACATAAAGGACTGGACGATATACAGTAAATAGACCGTGGAATTATACAACTTTAGGTTGGAAATTTCCTGAAAGTCATCGCGTGACTGTCATTACCTTTTGTGACCTTCACGTGGAAACTGTCAAACAATTTTATTAATTCACGCGAAGCGAATAAACTCCTTTTGTGGAAGTCATTTAACAGGAAAAACATCAGTTTTGCCAATAATCAACCACTGATGGCGGTGGAATTAATGAGTGCGAAGTGATGAAATTACGACCTTAATGTGATCGAGTTGTATAGGGTGAGTGCAAACTGCAAAGAGTTTAGAGAGGTTTGGCGCCCAAAACCTCAGAGGGGTTTTGGTCCACGGTTACATGAATGTTCTATACGTTGCTGTAATTAATTAACCTTGACTAATCACCGTAAGGCCTTTCTACTATGATACACTCTTGAAGCTGATGTATCTGTTCTCAGTACTCACAGACCGTTAGGCATGAAGAACGTAACTATGACGGCAATTTTGACAGCATGCGTTTCCAAGATTCGATTGAGCAGTATAAATTTTCTTTCTAGATTGGGCTTAATGTAATTTGGGACTTAATGTAGTTTATGCTTTTCAAACAGGGCAGTAAGTATAATTTTTACTTTAACTTTGAACAGAAGTGATAGAATGGCAACTTTCAACCCTCATGGATAGTGCCTTAGAACCAATGTTCGCGTTGGTGTTCTCTATCCCATGTCTGTTGATTGTTACACTTCCTGAGATGTGGTCCTGATAACCGGTCATCTCTACTCCTCTGGCCGCAGCCCGGACACGGCGAATCCAGCATCCACATCGGAAAACAGCGCTGGTTAATTTCATGAAAGAGTGGCGGAACTCCTTGTTCCGGAAGGCGTAAATCACCGGATTGACCATCGAATTGGTGAAGGCAATGTGAAAGAAGGTCAACTCGTATATCAGCAGTTTTTCCTCCAAGTTGGCATCCACTTTGATGAACGTGTCGAGGACTGAGATCAGAGAGGCGGGCGTCCAGGCAGCTAAGAAGAAGCCAAGGATCATTGCAACTGTCTTAGCCGCCTTGACATCTCGGCGTAGAGTTGGGCGTCTCGCTGTTGTGGCCTCTTGGGCGGCGATTCGATTCATGTGTCTTTTGGCCACGCGGAACATCTTAAAGTAGAAGAACAACATCAGATTCAGCGGGCAAATCACGCTAACAGACACCGAAAAGAAACGGTAGCTAGACGCGTGGATGAACAAGAGATCACAGTAGCCGTGGCTGAAATGCTGCAGGTTGTTCCAACCTAGTAACGGCATTACAGAGAGAGAAACCGCTGTAACCCACGCGATGGCAATCAGCAAGATAATTCGAATTCGACTCATCTTCATCACGTAAGACAGTGGGTCTGTGATAGCTAGATACCGGTCGTACGCAATCACCGTCAGATGAAGTATGGAGACGATTATCATGGTGGTAAGCACGTTGCTACTAGCCAGGCAAGATAAAGGTTGGATGTCCGTGGCGTAACCCAAACCAAAGGCAATATCAATGGGAATAACAATTATCCCAACCATTAAGTCAGCTACGGCTAGACTTGCAATAAACGCATTGGTTGGTGTTCGAAGTCGCCGTTCAAGTAACACTGATAAAATAACTAAAGTGTTACCTAACACGATGCTGACAACCAGAAGGACGTCCACTGTTAAAAAGATCACCTTTTCTTGATGTCCCAAAGGAAATGCCTTTTTTAGCGGTCCCGGTGTACCATTAATTATTGTGTTGTCTACCATTCCTGATTCATTTACACCCATGTTGTTGATCCTGACAAGACAGGCACCAGCGCCCGGATGCAATACAAGCGACAGAATAAATCCGAGCCGTCAGGAAGATTTCTTCTATTAAGGACTATAGGTGCACGGGATGAAAGATGATCCTGGCAGTGCGGTAGCCACTTTCCAGTCAATTTGTAGTCTATTTTCCGCCATTTGTTTCTAGTGAAGGGGAAAAAAAGCTCCGATAAACGTTGCTGCGAAATGTCATAACATTAGATGGCGATGAAATTGTCATGTCGTGGAACCGAATTACGGCATCATCGGCCTTGGTTTTTCACCTATCTAGACAAGATCAGCGAGGCTGCTTCTATCCAAATTGATGGTCACACAGAGACGAGGACGAACAAAATGGCTTATCAACCAACATTTGGCTCTGGTAACCACTCAACTGAGCAACTGAGGCAACCAACCTCATACCCACACGCCAAATGGGCCGCGCGACTGCTGGACGCGCAGTTTCGCTACGAAAGAAAGACATGAATTTCAACGTATTACGTGTCTTTAAGTTTACTCTTGACGGCTGTTGCATGCCAAGCCTCCAAAACACCCGTTAAATCATGGAACAGTAAAGTACACATTTGCCGAATAAGACTGAAATTGTGTTTGTTGTTCTGACCATATGAGATCGAGATGAATCTGTGCGTAAGCTATGGGATAAATTGCAAAACTTAGAAACAAAAGATTTCATTTCGAAATTCATATTGATAGGCCTATTTCTCAAGATGTATTTTTTTTTTGCGTTGGGG
>NW_019091447.1:1043398-1104096 GCF_001949145.1 Acanthaster planci
CTATTTCTGATTTTGGATTATCTGCTGCACAAATGATATAGTAATCAAGAAATGAAAGTATTCACAAATACAGAAATATCCTTTGAGATATTTGTTTATTTTCCGAGTGTAGTTAGTTGTGACATATCAATAAATGATAGCAGCCATAACGTGTGCAATAGGATTTCCGATCGAACCCCAACAAACTGTATTGTAATTGTCCCAAAAGCAAAATGTGTTATGGAGCTTTGTTGTAGTTCTCATCTTCGTCTCACTTTCCCCAAACACCCAAAATGTTTACTTTTTACACATGAAATCCAGCCAATTTTGTCAATGTGTCGTCGATCAAATACAGTGTAACGGAAACACGAACATGGTTTATTCATTAATGTATAGTTACCGGTACTCAAAATATTCCGACGACGACAATTTTGGTGCACCTGTAACAAAGTGTTCCTCTGGAGGGCGCTATGCAATTTAAATCTCCCTGCCTGGTTAAATGATTTTTCCCCTTAATTTCAGCCATGCAGCGCCAAGCAGCACCGTTGGCAGTAATAATGAAACAATGGACAGACGTCATTCATTGACCTATTGGCCATCTGAAAGCCAAGAAGGGTCCTAAAGGTGTGTTGTTAGTTGTGGGATAGGGATTTGGTTTGGTAGGGTTGCAGTTGTTGGGATTGGGTACGTATTAGGTGGTTGTGATGTGGGGATTGATGGTGGTGGGTAAGGGGGAAGTGGATATTAATTGGGTGTACAATGTGGAGATTGGATAGCGTGGGGTGGGGTGAATGGGTAATAATTGGGTGTGCATCGTGGAGATTAGATGGGCTGGGGTGAGTGGGTAATTGTTGGGTGTGCCATGTGGAGATTTAATGGCGTGGGGTGGGGGACGGGTGGGGTGAGTGGGTAATAATTGGGTGTGCAATGTGGAGATTAGGTGGGGTGAGGTAGGGTGAGTGAGAAATTATTGGGTGTGCCAGGTTGTGGATTAGGTGAGGTGACATTTAAAGTGAAGTTGAATTAAAAATTGTTGTGTAGGTGGAGATGTGTTGGGATTGATGGGGCTGGCTGGCGATGGTGGTTGACTACTCGGATCGCGCATACTTTCTACAATTGTACTTGCATGCTCAAGAGATACTTTGAATTTGAACATAAATTTGAAATATTTCACGTAACTAAACATTGGAAAGATTACAAACTGATCAGAACATAGGTTAATGCGTGTGTGGCAACGAATAAAGAAAGTTTTTAAGTATGTTTAAATGAATTCATCTGCATAATTATATAAAAGTAGCAGCAAGTCATGTCATCTTCACTGTTCTAGTTAACATTTGAAATTGGATTTCAGCTAGACGACTGCTCTCCATTCGAAATGGATCAATTTTCAAACCATGCAGGGTGTATGCTTTATAAAGCATACACTGGGAAAAATCAATTCATTGGGCTTTGAATTAACTCAAATCGAAGTGTAAGTTTGCCTTTCCATGTCTGAGGTTCAACGCGGACTACAGACACCATGATGGGCTGATTAAAGAAGTTAGTATGTCGGGTAGAAGCTGAGGTGATATCTCTACCTTGCTGAGATCACCTCATCAAAAACCTGACATTGAAAATAACTAAAAGAGAAGCCTGTATAAGAACTGGATGCAAGTTGGCAGCATTTCATTTCTTCTCTTTTTCCCTAAATTAGAAGATTTTTACCCCAGTTTACCAGAATAATTTTGATAGTTTATACTTGACGGCTTATATGGGTAAAAATTAAGACAATTTTATTTCAAATTCCAAGAAATTAAAGTGTCGGTTCTTGCATCATTGAGAGAGCTGGATATATATTTTTTTCTTGTGTGTTACAAGTCGTTAAGCTTTATTTTTGTAATTCTATTTGCTGTTATTGTAATTAATAAATGTAGGCATAACTTCAAACGTCCAGCACTCAAAAATCTATTGTGCATTAATACATGGCAAGGAAGTGACTTGTCATTTCGAAGAGACTTTAAGGTCTTACAAACAGCAAAAAGTAGTTACTTTCAGTTTCATCACAAGGCTTAACTTTTACACAACAATTCCATAGGGAAAGCAATTACTAAAAGCATCCAACTGCTTACTCCGGTTTTAAGGCAATAACTAGCATAAAAAAGTTCACTACGAAACCCATGAGCCATAAATTGAGAAATTTCTTTTGGTTCCTGTGATGAACTGGCTGCAAAGTCCCACACCGCATCGTGTGGATATACACGATACATCGTCATGAGCATAAAGAGACGAAGTTGACAAACATGCAGTGTTAAATTTAATACTCTTTGAACTGTTCTACGCAAAGCTTAAGTTCTGTTGAGGTCCGCAAGCAATTTTCCATGGAACAACTTTACAAACAGCAAAGTGATACAAAAGTTATAAGCAGTGATAAAACATGAACAATCTAGGCTTTAGTACTAAGTATTTACGGTTATTCTCTTTTGTGTATTTCTCACTTCGTGTAGAAAAATGAAAGTAAGCGCACCTGCAGGTTTCGATGATAGGCCTGTACATGTACAGCGCTATGAAGACATTTCTTATTTAACTTTCCATTTTTTACTTTGTAGTAGAGGCTTGATCTTTCAGCAAGTTGATTGCCTGGTGTCTATTTCATCCTGGACTTCATCTCTGTCTCAATCTGTTGTCAATCGAGAAAAAATAAAACCAGTAAGCATAATAAATAAAAGTAGACAAGACCCACGAATGCCTAGGGAATATAATATCTCGAAACACAGGCAACAAAATTCGCCGATTTTTACGCTCAACTCTTGCAAAATGCAATAATTCGATTGTTCAACCTTGGGTTACAAAATCGCGTTTGCTTTGAGGCCAAAATGAGCTGACATTCACTCTTTGCGTTACTAGATAGCATTTGGGTTAATTGTAATCACCGTGGGCCTTTTCAGTTTTGTAACACATACATCACATAATGAAGACTGTTTTGTGAATTTATTTTATTAATG
This sequence comes from Acanthaster planci, assembly GCF_001949145.1. Next base: position 1,046,359 of record NW_019091447.1, read on the forward strand.
TGTGAGGCCACCATCTAAGGTATAGCAAGAAGGGCTCCTTGATCATACGTCCCGGCCTACGTGCGCCCATAAAGGCCACTGTATGGCTAATGACTGCGCCCATTTCCCATCAATTCACGTATTAACACCATTCGAGCCAATCGGTTGAGGTGCTACCTTATTAGTAATGCAGATACCCATATTTAGTAATGCATATATCAGATGTATACACACGTGCGCGTTACGAAGCGCAGGACGCCGTACTTACTTCTGCGTTGTCATTCTCACAATTGGTCAGTCTGCCGTGACGCCACAACTGGAGGCGTCCCCTGCTTCGCCTGAGCTTAATAAATACCACAACGAAGACGACAATCAGCACAAGGCCCGTCAATACTACGGCAGTAACTGTAGCCGTGATGCCAGAGCCTGAACCCACTGACTTGGCTGATAGCTTGGGTGTAACATGCACCTCGTCTGACAACTTGCTCGATGGGGTGACCATTCTGTTCTCTGCTGCTGATGATGAAAAACCGGTTACCGTTGGCAGTAAATTTGCGTCCTGGCCTGTGATGAATACATGAATAACAAATTGATTTAAAAACAGTTTTCCCAACAGATTCAAATCTAAATCTAACACAAAAGCATTCTCAAGCTTGACGCGCACATGCGTTGGCACACAGGACGAGTGCGGTGCCACTACAGTTTTGGAGTAATCAGATTAATCTATATTTCGGGTAAGCCAATTACTCTATAAGCTTGGTTGAATCTTTCATAACTACTTCATACCTCGTTTTATAGTTGCTTGAACGATCTGACTGTAGGGTCCAATCCCGACAGTGGTGCGAGCAGCGACCTGGAAACTGTACTGTCTAAAGGGCACCAACCCAGAGATGACCACCCATTCCCTCGCTGTGTCACCGGTCGAGTCAGTGAGAGGAAGACCATCGATCATATGGGTCAGCCGGTAGGAGTATTGCATGATGGCTCCACCCCTTCCTCCGCAAGAGGGCTGACTCCAGGAGAAACCGATGCTGTTGTTTCCGGAGATTAGAAAAACCATGATATCTTGAGGCGGGTCGGTTGGTACTGAAATTAGGAGAAATGTTGTATATTAAGGTCAACGAAGGAATCTGCAGTGATTAGTGTAGGTAGAGCCAGTGGAACGCAATTGAGAGATGACAAGTTAACCAGAGCCTGGATATGACACAAAGTGGGATTTTTTAATCCTACAAACGACCCGGTTTTTTATCCCTTATTGATTGCCCCTGGTTTCTAAAATGCTGGCACGGACTTCTTGGGGGCGCCTCCCGTCCACTCCCCACTGCATGGATACACGACTAAAGGTAAGTGTTAGACCCACTGTTAGTGCTTGTATTGTATTATTTGCGGCTTGACATTGAGAATGAACAAAGGGTTTATCTGATACACTCAACCATTTCAAAGGTGTGTGGAACCTCTGACGTTTGAAATACCAGCAATACATAATATGTCCTTGTTATACCCGAGTCGTCTGTGGTCCACAAAACTGAAGTCTCTCGACCTTCCCCGGCAGAATTTGTCGCTTTCACAAACACCTGATACTGCGATGCGGGAATTAGACCTGTCAGCCTTACATTTGTCGATACGGTATCCATGGATACTGTTGGCAAGGTGGTCTTTGAACACATGTCATGTATAGTCAGCACATATCGTAGCTTGTATCCAGATACACCACAGGAATTGACGAGGGGAGGTTGCCAGGACACTGTAATTTCAGTGGAAGATGAATCTCCAACTGTTGCGTTGTTCACTGGACCAGGTTCTGAAAGTAAAGTAAGTTCAATGTCTGTGTTTCATATGCACCAAGCACACAAGAAATTATACCAAAACAATATCAAAATGGTCCATCAGTGGCAATCTTTAGATCATTTACCTTGGACAGCCGTCTGAACATTGAGCCAGGGCGAATAAGGGCTTTGTAAACCAGATGCAGTTGACGCCACCCTGAAGTCATACTGCCGACACGGCGTGAGGCCAGAGAATCCTACTTCTGCCACCAATGTCGTGTCCGAAGCCACGGTGTCCCCAGTAGACGTATCACGTAGAGCAAAACAATAACCATGGAAATGACCATGTTGCTCTTCGCAGGGAAGATCATTCCAAGCAAAGTGAAGGGCACTCGGAGTAGACGAGACCAGTGACAGACTTTCTGGTGTTCCTGGTGCTGAGGGGTTAGATTATTGGAAGAAAAACCTGATTTTGAATCTCGAACAGTTTTGCTTTAATGAACAGTTCATCTCCTTCAAGGAACACTGTGAAACCAAAAATATCATGCATAATGAATATGAATCAGTAGCCAGAAAGACTAAGATTTAAGCCAATTTTTTATTCTTCCCTTCTAGATGAGGCATGGTTTACCTTTTACGTAACGGGGGTTTTAATTCATGGAATTACCTGCTGGCGAACTCATTACTTGCAAAGTAGAGGTCGATCCATTTACATCACCAACGGTAGCAAGAATTGAGATATTGTATGTTGCGAAAGGTTCCGTGCAGGCTATGGTTACCGAGGTGTCTGGAGTCATGACGGCCGATCGTTCTTGGGGGAATTCCGATCTTGAACAGTTCCCTCTTTGTATAAGGTCAGAGGTCACGTGATAACCCGTCGCACACTGCACTGGGCGCCAACTAAGAAGAAAACTGCTCGAGGTAACATCGACCACTCTAAAGTCTTTGACCACCTGTGAGTCTAAGTAATAAGAGGGGGAAATTTGAATAACTGTTCTGTCTTGGACGAGGTAGATTTAGGTAGCACTGCTGATGGTGATTCTAGTTCTAGTTTTGGTTCTGGTCCAAAGAATGGTGTCTTACAGAAGCTGGTGAAAATGCCGGACGTCGGTGATTGGAGAGAAAATCAATAATTGACGAGTGGTGAAAAAGTCAGAATTTCAATTTTGCACCCATTATTTGAATTCTTTATATTGTACGTATCTGGCTGTAAATTGCTATGTCAAGCAATCTAAACAAAGTTTAGTGGATCACCCACAAGGCCCTTGGATAATTCCACTGCGTTTGGTTTCTTAGCAGTCGTTTTTTCATTCAATACTAACCATTTGCCTGGAATGTTGACACTACCACAAAGGATTCAGCTGGCAACATGCTGTGGATGCCGTAGTGCGACTGCACGTAGACTTTATACACCGATGAGGGCTCGAGGTTGGTCAGGATGAAATGAGAGGTGTTTCGATCGAGGCGGTCAGGGTGAAACTTGCGATCCGGGTCCGTAATTGGCTGACAGTGACCTCGATTGACTAACTCATACGCAATGGTGTAAAACGCGGCACTGTCTTTTCCCCAGGAGAGAATCAGATGACCTGGGTTGGCGCCACTTGGGTAAGCCACTAAATCGGGTACACCATCATAAGCTGCAGAAAATTGATAAGTCACTGTTACCAGTTTATTATTCTCCCTTGACACGGTAAAAGTTCGTAGTTATGGCCATAGTTCAAGAACAACATGTATTTAGTAAGGCTTACCAGTCTCTTGGCAATTCACTCCAAAGTACGATTCGGCACATGCTGTGGGTAATTACAAATGGGGGACAGATAAATATGATCATTCTTAAAACTATACACCTGGCATTGGACAGTAGGTTATCTTTGTCTCCTGTCTCTCCGGCGAGGGTTCGAATCCCTCTCGTTGCCTTGAAAGCTGCATTTGGGGATTGGCTTCCCGTTGCTTGCGGTCTAGTTTTTCAATATGCGCGTCAGTTCAATAATGAAACCGTTTTGGGGACGATCATTCCAACATTATATGATTAAATTAAACAGTGTTTTGATCATGATCTTTGGCGGTGTTTATTTCTCTGTTGCTGTAATTTTATAGCTGAAGTCGACATTCACATCTTTCCAATGAAAATTTATCTTCAATGCTTAAGGAAACGTTCTAGTGAAGTGTTTGAAAACTCACGGCCGTCACATTCCCCAGAATCTCGGTGACAAGTGGCACTTTGGCAGTGGCAAACCTGGTTACATTCAGTTCCAAAGAATCCGACTGGACAAGCTGTAAGAGAAAATATAGATTATGGGCAAGGGCGGCATCCATGACTATTTCATTCGAGGCGCCCTCTGTGGATCGGGGAAATGCGATCAGGCTCATTAGTTGATGAAAACGGCTTTTCCAAATTTCAAGGCCCCGTATAACAGCTTTTTTGTGCAACATAATGTTACGGTACCTGTTTGTTGGCAGTTGACACCGAAGTATGACGGGGCACAAGCTGGAAGTAAAGAGAATCATTGGTGGATATTTCATTTATCAAACTAACGAGTATGTGTGGTGTTACAGTATTTTTGAACAGCACTGTAACGCAAAGGTCAACCTTCCAGCAGAGGAAATCTGTAGCTAGGTACACATACATTTCCTAGATTGCGCAATCACAGACCAAGCAGCAGCGCTTCATTATAAAATATCTTGCACTGACCAACTCTGTGCTTCGTATTGTTTTGCTAACACGGTGAGCCAACTGCGCGCATCCAGCATGCATACTTTCATAAATCAAGACCATATGTAATACAAAAACTACTGCACACTGCTTGCTGATTACAGTAAACTAAAATACAAATCACAAAATATGGAGGGCCTGACGTTTCGATCCTAGCAGAATCCTTCTCAAAGGCACAGGTTCCAAACGCCTCCATAGGCCAATCTTGCTTAAATCATGTCAGAATATAAAGAACCGCTAATACGGTTCCACGGTTAACCCCAGTCTGTACGGGCATGATGCTTCATGAATCTTCGAGGATAAGGTTAGGTAAAGTCTTAACTATCCTGAAATGCACAGTATGACTTACCTCCCTGGCATTCACCTGTGTCCTTTCGGCAGACAACGCTGGGGGCGCAGTGACATGTTTGTTTACAATCTGCGCCATAAGTCCCTTCTTCGCATTCTAAAGAAAGAGAACCATTTATTCTGAAGAACAGTATCAAATATTTCTTTGAGTTTTCTTTGAACTTGCTGATACTGATATGCAATATTTGCAGGTGTGTCAACTTGATCTTTCCCTGATGAGTATCCGTTTAAATCGTCTTTAGCAGGCCCTATCCCTTGATAAAATCTGATACATACGTTTACAGTGGATGTAATGTTAGGGCTTATCCCATGGAACAAGTTTAAATTGAAATCCTCCTCATGGGATTTTTTATCATATATTTGGCGGGTAAATGCTTTAGAATCAATACCTTGCATGCAATCAAATCCCTTGAATCCTGCCGCGCATGAACATCCGTATGGGTCAGGAAGACAAAACAGTTTTCCCCGGCAGCCGTTGCTTTGAGAATCGTCCGAACCATGGCAGTAATGACTGCCGTCCTGGCCGAAGACGTCTCGTCCGAGAACTATCCCAAAACGACAGGAAAGAAAGCGGGTAGGGCCTCGAGGTGGACCAAGAGAGGGCGCTATTTTCTAAGGAACGCAGGCTCCGATGGTCGGAACTGAACTTTGCTGGTTCATGGACGACTGGGAGATGCATGGGTCATGGTCGCATCGCTACCAACAAATTGAACATTCCCAACCAATGCAGCTCTTTTCAACCGATGAGGGGCGCTTCTGCTCGAGGTGGATAGGTTAGACCTGATTGAAAGCAGCTATTTTATAGACTTATCCGGTTAGACGCACTGCGGTGGCACCTCGCTCACAAGCACATTCTTGAGTTTGACGCGCGCGTACCTTTGGCGAATCACGACGCCCTATTGGTCGAAGAGGCATGTAACGCGCGCGTAACACCTGTCCACGAGCGTTGCGCCACCGCAGTGATGCCTTATTGTTCTAGTTACACTATACCTTCCTCGCAATATCGGCCCATGAAACCAGGAGCACAGACACATCTTCCGGATATGGCGTCGCAAATGCCTCCATTGTAACAGGGTGGACACAGCTTGCTGCAGGAAACATCCGGGCCCCACCTTCCAGATGGACATTCTTGATAAAAACAAACGGAAAAAACGGTCAATTTGTATTAGAACAGGTCACCTCTCTTCCCGGTCGAAAGGCAATAACTTGTGCAGGCAAAACAGGTACAGATTTCGACACGAACGTCGTACGTGGTTTTGATGTAGGGAATGTATTGTTTCCCAGTTCCTTTGCAGAACAATTTGGAAAAGTATATACAATATTTGGCTTTATGTGTTTATGATTGCAAATACTTTCTGGTATTTTCCTTATCGCCTTTAGCATAGCTCATTCTGATAGTCATTATTGCTGTTCCTTTTTTTAAGAAGTACAAATAAAATCCCTACGCTGTCGACTCTATTTCATTAATAATAATTCGGGCTGGTTCCCGCCTCAAGAGCGAATAATACTCCTTCTAAGCTTCTAAGCCTTCTAGAAGGCGATCAAGCTACAGACGCACCTCTTACAATGAGTTTCATAATGCCGTGGAGTTGCAAGGGCCGGAAGGTATTAACGTGGCACTCATATATCCCAGAATCCCCTAGGCAGGCAGATGGAATGTAGTGATTGAGTTTGCCCTGGGAACGGTCGATGAAAGGTCCTCCATTGTGTCTCCATCGGATGTCAGAGGTAGGTGGGTTTACGGTTCTCATCTCCAGGGTAGCAGATTCCATTACATTGATTGTCTTTGTCAGAACTACAGGACGGATATGAACTATGTTCTCTAGAAACAAGAGAAATGAGTATACCTCTTCTGTCATGTTGTGTAATGTTTACATACATTAATCCTGGCACCTCTCTAAAATGAGTGAAGTTGCAAAGATTGTATAGTAAAGGATTTGTCCCAACCAACTGCCCAAGGTGAATATGGCAGAGGTATTATTTTCAGTTGTACCCGCTGCTTTCGAACACAGAATAACTCTATTGCAAAAGTGCGCCAAATTTAATCTCTGTCCTCTTTTCTTCCAAAGACTAAAATACAATTGTGGGCAGGACTAGCCTGGTTTGGTGTTACAACTCTCCCTCTTCAGTTTATTCGCAAATGCTGCGGAATAAGTTGGCAACCAGAATGATTTGTGTGTAGGTAGCACGCAAGCGTTAAATGCCTCTTCGACCCATGAGATGTCAAAATGAACACGCACCACTGCTCAAGAACGCGCGCACGTGATTCCACCGCAGTAATGGCGTCCTTTCAGACTGAATACTACCGTTTTTGTGAAGAATGATTATGGCGATTTTCGTCGTTGTCTCATCCTTCCTTGCGAGGCAGTAGAAGGCTCCGATTCTCAGAAGGCCGCCAGAACGGGGAAGGTACAGTAGTTCGGCGTCAGTAGCGTCCAAAGGATGTGAGACTTGAAGTGCCGACGTGGGAAGGGCTGGATTTCCAGTATGACCGGTCTGCGAAATGCGACCGAAGGACACGGAAGCTGTGGCGTCTTGAACACCCAGGTAAGTACCGATGAAAGCACCGGTGTCGCCGCTTGGATCCAGCAGTGGCGTAGGGGTGACGCAAGTGGCATCTAAGAAGCCCGTGGAGTTGGCTTGTTTGAAAAATAGAAAAAAAGAGTCTCAAAACTCCAAAACTTCTGAAGTACATGTATACTGTAAATTCTGAATCACTGACACCAAAACATTCGTTAGCACAAAATAATATGTACAAAATCATACAGGAAAATAGTTATTAATAATCAATAATAATATGAATTAAGTTTTTAAGGCACCCTTTTGTTAGGACGGAGTCACCATGGTAGGCGAAATTGGTTGTTTCTTACGACTTCAGCTAAACCAAGGAAAACGAAATTTGTACTTTGCAGCACTCACATCACTGAATAGTTCTTAGTTCATTCTTATATATTTTCACAAACATTACACGAATCCACAAACTTTATTACCTGTCCAATCATGGCAATCCCAGGCAGTAGATTCCTCCACCTTGACCTCGCATACCGTCAAGAACTGCGTTCTGCCTGTTCCCTCGAGATCAATGTCTACGCTGACGTACCGAGCCTGTACCGGTGGGTCACAGGTGAAGCGAAGCCAGGCGCCCGGGGTAGCTTGCTCTGCAGACACCGGCGAACCGCATAATGTGTTCTCACTGATCGTTGGGCTTAGTCCGGCACGGACTGTTGCTCCAACGAGGCGTTCCGCTGTTGATATTACCAAAAATTCATACAAGTATATATTTCACAAAAGCTGAAAACTTTTAATGAATTCCAAGTTAGAGACTAAAGTTTTAATCAATGTGTGCCTAATATGTGGAATTCTAACCCTCGTCACAAGTAAAATAGCACCAATTTGACTCCATTGAGGATTGGAGTACTAAAGAGATACTCTTCCATTGGAAAGGCAGGAGTTTAAATGATGGTGTTATTGGAAAACTGTAAGATACAGGGAACATTTAAAAGTCTCATTGGGTCAGGTGCAAACCTCTAATTTAGAAGTGAAAAGCAAACATTAAATCTAGAGGAAATTGACTCACCGCAACAATCAGCCCGATTAACCACGGTGATTGCCCCAACACAGTATTCCTGCAGCATGTCTACGCGCCACCAAGGATGCTCCGCAGCGCCTGTCAAAAAAATGTTAATGCAAACGCTCCAAGAATAGTTTCGATGCTTACTCTACAAACAGGTCATTGTATGCTTGAGACACAGCAGGGGCATGTGACCAATGAGGGGGCAGGTCAGTGAGCACCTCCAACTAGAGACTCAGCCCCCTTACTTTGTATACCCCAGAGCAGGATTCTATTTAAAAATTGCATCAATTCTTCTAAATATACCGTCAACAACCCACCGAGTTAATTAACCTCTTAAGTACCCCCCATGAATATTGTTCCTGTTCACAAGGGAGTTAGAACGAGTGGGCCATGGACGTTAAACAACAGCCCACACTAGGCAGCCGTTTAAATGTCGAATTTGGACTCGGGGAAAAAGGGATTCGTCGATCATAGTGCGCCGTGAATAGAATAGCGAGAATACACAGAACAAGTGTTTGTTGAAACTTTCTTTTGACCACGGATATACTGAAAATTCATAATGCTAGCTGCGTAGCGGGGATATCTCGTATTTTGTCTTTTTTCTTGCATAATTTGCGCTTGTCACTTTTCGGTGAACTTTGCTAGTTTCCTCTACGTTTCATTTTCTTGTTATTTGACTCCTGAAACGGACAGATTTAATTTCTTTACCTTGTACATACAGGAAACCCCACCGTGAGCTTCACTGCATGTAGCCTAATCACCAATAACATCCGGAGTTTTTTTTTCAACGCTGGATTTCATTGTCCTTCGGTCCTCTTTCTAGAAGCACGCATATCCGATCCCTATGCCGTGGTATTTCTGCTTCTTTTGAGCTAAAACTGAATCAGGTTATCCCGTTCATGAATAAGTTATTGCGACGGTACTGTGTGACCCAACCATTTTCGTAAGTTTCAGTACGTCCTATGTACGAAATATACCTTAAAATTAATTACGTCTCATCTCTGCTTGTCACGCATGACCGTCCGATCTCTACTTCCTGACCACGAATAACCATTTTTGTTGCACCATCACACTTTCGTCCCAAAATCAATACAATGCAATGAATTCTTCGATTTTGAGCACATTCAATCCAAATTGTGAATCTTCTTCCTAAGTTAACAAAGTTATTAATGATGTTCCAGTCCGTTCTGGTATGGGATGTGTGCAGAAGTTATTCGTGTTTATTTCCTTGACCAAGATGAGGTTGATTTTTGTTACCTTGTCCCCTTTAGCGATAACATCCTGCTGTGTTTCCGATAATAGATGGTTCATAACCATGATCTTCAGGCTTCTGTGAAACCTGACTTGATCTGTGCCAGGCTGTGCTATCACACACTTCCAGGTACTTTTCCCGTTTTACTTCTCCGTTGTAGATTGTTTTTTTTTTAAAGTTTGATCCAGTTGTGATGTGATGTAGTGAGATCTGTCTTCTATAAAATATTTAGCGCAGCTAGGGAAACAGAGCGCTTAAAGAATAGTCCTAGTGTCAGGATGGAGTTGGAGGGAATAGTGACATCATAGGCTCAGGCCTTGCCCCACCCTCTTGATAACACAATGACAAAGTTTAGCATGCTGTCAGTGGTGCACCCAAGATTTGTCGGGAGGGGGGAGGACTCGAACTGGAATCCCTTCGCAGCGCATGACGCCATCGGGGCCTGGGAGGTACGGCTTTATGAGAGTTAGAATGTATATGTCGTACCTTCGTTTTTCAGAAAGTAACAAATCAAGACATTAAAGGCTGTTGTAAGCCTTAGCCTCCCGAACCTCCCCCTTGGGTGCAACAACGTGCTAATTATTTTCTACATTTGTAAAGTGCTCAGTCGGGAGACCCGCCTCTCTGAGGTTGCTTGATTAAATGGTGTCAGGAGTACCTATCTGTTTACCCTTGTTTCACCTTTTCTTATGCATGGTCGAGTGTTGTCCTGCGGAAGGTCTACGGGCACCACGGTCTGAGATTGCTAACACTTTCCTCCACAGTCGCTGAAGAATTTTGGAACGAAATAACGCGCACGCGACTTACATCCTTGTAGGCCTATAGCTGCCAATACCTTGCTGGCTTAAACAGCAACTGTGTTCAACAATGAAAGGGTTTAAACATTCCCATTACTTACGAGTAATGGCACAGGAGGTGGGTACCCCATCCACTCCCTTGTATGCCGGTGTGGACTCTTTAAAAGTGGAAGTCTGGGAACTAGGCCTGCCAACCAAATACACGGCCAAGGTTGGTCTATACACTGTACAATTAGAAATAAAAGATTCCAATACTGAGTTAGAATATCTATTCATACAGAGAATGAAACTCCTAATCCAAGTCATTGTACACTGAGGTTTCATTTCCGAGCTATTCTCAGCAGAACATTTGAAATGTTTTTCTTGATGGCATTTTTTTAAAGAACAAACCTCTGTAGGTTATTCCAAATTCATCGATGTTCGTGAAGTTACGGAGGCAAATTTTGAGCTGGTTATTTTCCAGAAATTGGAAACTCTGCACACTGAAAAACAAAATCTTTAGGAAAGACTTTAGTCAGTTAGCAATCCATTTTGTGAAGTTGGATTTCTTTTTATAGTCACAGAAGTGTGAATTTCCCGCTAGTTGTGTTTCACCGAACTGAGAAGACAGCGTGAAATTCCACACCAGAGTTTTTTTCGGCAGGGTTACAATGCCCACGTTAGTTTGTTCGGCTTTAACCGAACACATTCCGTGCAACTTAGTTCATTTGAAGGTCTTTTATGGTTTGCCTTTTATGTAAATATCCTGTGAAGGACAGAAAGAAAGTTTTCTAAATCTTACCCGAAATTTTTCTTTCTATCTATTGGCGCTTCTATTTTGACATAAACATTTGTGAAATGCAAGTAACAGTTGACACTTGGGAAAATCACCACATTTTGTAAAATCAGATAATTTCATTGAAAAGGTTTATTTCAAACACTAAGGGCATGCCTAATTTTCCTTTTGAAAACAAATATCGGCCTTCAATCATAATTAAGTCCAACTTACCCACTACGGTCCAGAAAACTGCTAGACACTGCACGAGCCATTGTCTCCTGGTACCGTGTTTACTGGTCATATTCGCAGCGGCACGACGCCGTGGACATTGAAAAAAAGGGGGTTAATGTTTTCTCTGCTCAAGATCTGAGAGGTTTATGGCACAATAAACGGTTCACCGTCGCGTGATACGGAAGACCCGTTAACCACATTTTCCTGGAACAAAGAGTTTTCGTGGCCCGATGTCTCCAATTGGTCCGTTTATGCAAGGATGAAAAACTAGTGCCCTATATCACGTGATTATTAAACCTTGACATTGTGTGATAGGCGCTGACGAATAGGTTTGTGATATCTGTTTTATTTCACTACAACTAAAGTAAGTAACTGAACTCGTTTCTTTCTACTCCAGGAAGGGCAAAAGTACTGAACTCAGACAGGTAACATAACAGCAATATCTAATGAACATAAGGACGTAAAATTTATCCTTACAAGATGGCTTGCAAATTTAATATGCATACAGGTACAAGAATTGCAATTACCAGCTACTGGGGTTTATTTCATGCTTCTTGTGAGTGTATCTGCGATACATTTCAAAGTTACTGGTCAAAGTTTGTTTCCATAAAAGGTCTAAAGTAGGAGTAACTTGATGAAGTTATTATTGAATATAATTTATATTGACTAAATTGTCATTTTCAATTCCTGGGGTTCTCTCCAGATTTAACTTCAACTTTGGCTGAAAGACAATTGCTATAAAGTTATCCCATAGAATGGAAATAAAATTGGCTTCATCTTGGCAGATCTGATAAGACTGAAGCAGAATACAAATATATTTTAAGCCAGAAAAACCACCCCGTCCACGTCACAGGGCCTAAAATGTCTTTTTTTTAATGGCGCTCTAGGAATAAAACCGACTGCGCCCTCAACGGTCACAAATGGAAAGAACCTTTCAACAACTCTTTAATTACCTTGGATTCCATCTTATCTTCCTATAGGAATGACCTTGTATTATTGCCGACCGCCATCCTCCCACTTTTAAGTTGTGTGCAACTAATTTAAAGACTGTAAACCTTGATGTCATCCCATTGGGAAGAAAAACGCAAGGTTACTGGACGTGCCTTTTTATCTGTTCATGGGTCCTTCTTATCGCACTCTATTGCCAACCTTCTCACTATTTCACGTACGTCTGGTAATTAAGTGAATGGACTGGGCCTACATATATGTTAAGAAGTTTCCAACGCTCGTAGTAATTCTTTGGAGCTATATTAGTCTATATTATTCACTCAAATAAAGACAAGAGTTCAGGCTGGTGTACGTTTCAATTACTGTCTCTTCCCACTACTGTACTTCTATGTAACTTGTCAAAACTCCATACATGTGATAAACACCGAGCTAAACGCTTATAAAAGGTCCTTGAACAGAAGGTTACATATGGAGGACGAAAAATGGCCATCTGCTTTTCTGCTATCAGAATAGTAGAAAAGCAGATTTTACGTCTTTGTAATCTGCAATTTTTTATTTTTCTACTTTTCTGCTACCTCAAAAGCGGAATGACCACGTAATGCATTTTTCCACTTGTCTACTTTTCTGCTACTACAAAAGTAGTTTTAATTTTCGTCTTTTCGATGGCGGCCGAAAAGTGGCCATCTGCTTTTTACCTGTCAAACAAGCAGGAAAGTAGACTGAACGTTTTGTTGACAACCGTGAATTCAACTTTTCTGCTTTTTTGATACCGGAGAAGCAGATTTTACATAGGTGGCCGAAAAGAAGCCATCTGCTTTTCTGTCCTCAATGGGCTGTGAATGGGGACACGAACCGGTAGGTTACGACCATTTCCTTTCTTGGGGATTGAAGACGTATAGACCAATAATTACACTCCACCCTATCATTTGTAAGCAAGCTAGTGTGTCTATTGGATGATAGCTGTAAAACTGTATTTCCTTTGAGATGCTGTTTTCTCTGCTTCACAGGTCCGCAGAAAGCATGCTTTAAGTAATGGTTTCTTTATGGTATTGGTTTCTGATGGCAGAAAAGCAGATGGCCACTTTTCGCCCTCCATAGTTACAACGTTCTTACAGAGGCATCCAAATTCTTTCCTTCAATTCCCCTCATGAGATTAAACTTGGAAAACTTGAAGAAGGAAGATGCAGAAGTTGAAAAAACTTTTTTCCTCCACGGTCCATTCCACTCAACTCATGAAAAAACGAATGACGCCATGCGTCGACATCCCATCATGACAGCCTAAACGCCTGTGAACAACAGAGGACGCTACCATGCATTCACGGGAATGATTTTAGCACTGACAGTTATTTGGTTTGTGCACATAAAGTGCATTTTTAAAGGTTTCTCTGGCCTAATTTTATCATCGTTTGATTCAACGAGTAATATCTGGGGTTCAAAGTTTGAACAGAAAAACCTACGCACTAAAACAAGTCTTACTCGGATGACATCACAGCAACAGCGCCCCCAGTTGCTTGGAAAGCACGGGTCGTTATTAAAGCCGAAGTGTATAAACAGAAGCTTAAAGAGTTGCAAAAAACTTGTTAGGGAAATTCACTCCAAACACACTTTACTGATTAATCGAATGGTGTTTAATTTTGGTGAAGCTTTTTTTATTCTGTCAAGATTTATTTTGTTTGCGCGATTTCCACTCTCCCGTGAGACTTTTATTAAGTGAGTTGAATATTGTGCGTTATATGTCATAGGGACAACAGGGCACAAAGGAAGGTTAAGGATTGCCTTAAAATCAGCGTTTGTACTCCGCACGTGGCTCACTTAAGAAACATAGACAGCTAGATTTACACTGAGCATTAATTCGTGTCTATTATTTTAACTATTACAATATTCCAGACTCCTGGGTCGAGTTCGGGCGGCCTGTTCTTGACACAGGTTTCTTGTTCTCGCGCTCGAATGGCGGGAACACGACTCAAGAACACTGTTCTCGGAACAGGATCACACACCACCTCCTCGTCAGGGTTTTACAGGAACATACGGAAAAACTCGTGAGATTTTGATTTTTGAACAGCTGCCAAAAGTAGAGAGAGATGGCTTCAAAGCCATAGACAATGGGAAGTTTTGCAAAATTAACATTAATTATTTTCCGTAACACAGAAATGAATGTTCCTGTTTATATAGGAAAGAATTCAGCCCATCCAAATATTAACTCTCGAATAACGTAGCCTACATGGACGCCGCCATGTTGCTTGTCACTAACTACCATCGATAACCGGTTGTTTGTTCCCGGCGTTAGAGCTGCCGACCCACGAACAACAAATCGAGCTGTTCGTGAACATACGGGAACAAGCCGCCCCAACTCGGCCCCGAGGAGCACTTTCCATTCATAGCATCGGCCAAGAGAGGGCGCGAGTTTTCAGGAAATGGAATCAGTATGTCGTAAAGTGAGGTTTGTTGACAGGAGGACATTGTAAACCTTTTGCCCCTACCCTGTATTTTGAGGGAGTCAGTGTACATCGAAAGTTTTTTTTTGAGGGGGCATGGTAGTTTTACAACCCGGTTAAATGACCGAACAACAAAAGCAGTGACAGCTGCCACATTCACAGTCACAGTTGGCTAACCGTTGAAGTGAGGGTGTGGTCGCTGGTTTGATTGAAGAAGATGTTGAACTGAGAACCCAACCACCCTCACCATTGCTCCTCTGCCCTTGCCTTGCACCTCAACATATTATCAGAGAGCAGTCCCCTACGTAGTCCCCTATGTCCCCTAGTCAATGACATGTTTCTATTTAGTTGTTGTTATAGCCTCCGTTGCTTGAACAGGAAGCAACTGTAGTAAATGGTCATAAAATTGTGAAAGAGAAAGCTGGAAGTGGCCTTGGATTTTCCAACTTTAAGGCTTTAATTACATCAACAAACGTATGGAAAAGTACAACTGGTGTTCAGCATGGATTTCACTCGACGTGTTTTCTATATGGGCCTTGCTTTGTCACATAAATATCGCATACGTCATGGACTTCCTTGTATATCCTACATTGTCCAGCTGCGTCGTTGCATTGTGGCACAAACAGAATGAACCAGTCCAACGACACTTGCTGGCTTTGCAATAATCCTTAGCAAAATGGAGCACTCTACAAGAGTTGTTTGGTACAAAACTTTGGAGATAACACCATTGTCGATGATGCTGCTCCTTTGCGTTACGCTGTCGTTGTTTCGGATGTCAGTTGTTAAAGGTAAATCAATTCAAGGTTCTCTGGATTGAATGAGCATTGTACATGAGCCCTGCTCATGTGAGTATTACGACTTATCATAATCGGGACCCTTTGGTCACCGCTCACCAGGGGTTTTTGTGTGTAAATCTTTTGAGCAGAAAATGACAAATCCATCCCGGGCATTTTCATTCGACCGCTCCAAACGGCATACACTTCTCTGTTCCTGCCAAACTTTGTTATTGTATTGACCTGTCTCCCTCGACTTCACAGATGAATTTTTTCCTACCAGTAGCTGTTACGCTATGTCCAGTCGTCGGTATGCAGAGCAGAGGAATATTCACCAGCTATATTTACAAATCTCAAGGAGCTATCAAAACACTTAAGATTAAAAACAAACCTATACTCTGAATATTATACAAGACCCTTCTCAGTGCAATGGGGCAAATATATTTTGTGGGAAGACACCAACTTACGGCGCTTTCCTTCAAACTTTGACAGCTGATAGAAATATTAGACGATGTAAAAGAGGTATGTGCGTGTGATATCTTGCTTAACGTCTAGACATTAATTATAAAAAAAAGGTTGACGGAGGCACGACCCATCTTGGAAACAACCTTTCGTGAACTGTGTCAGTGGCAAAGCTAAGTAATGTAATAGCATTTATATCGTCAACTTTAAAAGCTGAATTTTTAATAAATGAAGTACATGTACTGCCGAGATGTCTCTCCGGGTGTTGATACTTGAAATGAAATGCTATGCTTAATTTAAAAAACTCAGTTAAGGATTCTCTTTTATATGAATTGCCTTTGCAAAACAGGAAAACAGCACGATAAAAAATACCACGCTGATAACCCCATCACTCAGCACTGTACCACGTTGTATCTTTATCGTAGAGCAGGTAACATGGATACAGCATGCGGCAAGGTTTTGAAACACCACAGTTTTCTTTACAGTGGAACACCGAATTAAGTTCATCACATGCACGAGAACATGTAAGAAGAGTATTGAAGCGGCTTTTGAGTGTCATGATTAAGCACCTTCAAATCCGATGCAGTATTGTTGATGTGATTTCATTACAGGTGATGCAGTACCTGTGGAGATGACTGTAGTTCAGCGGCCAGTGGGTGGCAGCTCGTATTCCTGCTATCTAAGTTCACAAGATACAGATGCCAAGTGTGACTACGGTCGTTATGTCAGAACAAGATACCATGAACCAACATAACAGACGTCCGACAGCATCAACATGGAATAGACAAACGATGTCATTTCGAATAGACCTCTCGTATGCTTATCAAAATTATTTCGGAATTTACTTTTGTCAAGCGAGTAAATCTGGCAGACTGCTTACGACTGTAACTGCCACTGTCCTTCTCGGTGATAGTAAGTAAATACACGAAAGATTTGTTTTTAATTAAAATAAAATAGGAAGAGACCTAAGGCCGCACATGAAAGTGCGTCTGAAAATTTAGCAAATGTTTTCTGCCGTAGGAGGCCGATTGATCGAAATACCATCGCGCGCAGGTTAATCACAGGAGGTCATAAAATCTGAACGAGCCGTTTGGCATCCTGTGTCAGGCTATGGAGGATGTGGGTATAAAATTCGAAATTTTTGCCGAATACAAAAGCTGATCCAGCTTTCCCATTCTTAAGCTAAACGAGTCATATTTTCTATTATTTGCATTTGCTCATTTTGTTTTCCATTTCTAACTCCTCCTAAAGAACATGTCATATTCTTGTGTGATGTGATGAAAGTGCTCCAAATATGTCCACAAGTGGCAGTCAATATGAGAGCTTCATCTTTTTATATGTTACTCTTATTTTATAGACTAAAATGTTGTTGAAGTCTTGATCTGTAAATCATTTTCTGTGGTGTGAATCTTGTAACTTTGAATGTAAAATGTGAAGACTCAGGGCCAGACAGAATGGGATACATTTTAACCCCACTAGATGTCAAATATACACCCTTCCAATCTAGATACTTGTTCATTTTGCTGTGATTTTATTTCTTCTTTAATAGCAAAAATTGTTCCTGCAGATGGGTTGTATACAAAGACCGTCAATAAAGGGGATGATGACGTTGTCATCGAGATGACAGGGATCGTGTCATCTCTAAATGAGTTTGCTTGGCGGTTCAATAACTCTGATATCTTACGGAGAGGATCTTCAAGCTATACCATTACTAGAGCAGTTACAATTAACGATGCAGGCGTGTATGAATGCCATTATCTTCATGAGCGGTACTCAGCAAGGCATGGACTTGTTCGACTAATAGTCAGACGTAAGTGTGATGAATATATATATTCCGCTTCACATTGAAAGTATTTCTGTTAAGTATGAAAGTGATGTTAAACAGTTATTTTTGTGAACAAATAGAAGTTATGCAGCTTGACGACGTGACTGCTTTAATGTGGGACTAGATAACTCTTCGTGCTTAATGAAAACCCAGGTCCTGACGATACCATACTTCACTGCGGGGGTAAAACTCGTCTGCGTGAACCCATTTTTTGCAGACTGTAAGCAAAAGGTGTGACATTCATGGTTGCTGGATTTTTGAGGGAGAGAGCGCTATGCTCTATCGTTGGGCGAAGACGCGTTATCTACCTGTGATTTCAGAGCTGCTCTTCATTATAATGTCCAAGAAAAGCACCAAAAATAGCAAGGATCAGAAACAGGAAAGGACACCAAAAAGCCCACATACACCTGTCAATATAGGTAATCTTGAAGATCCGATTTCGTGTGGAATATCAGTTTCCCATAATTCACACATTGGGTAAATAATTGCGCTGAAAATAGGTGGAGTATTGCGCAATCTTCATTCTTATTGTATCTCTGTTTTACCTCTACCATTCTTTGTCGGCGCAGGTTGTCCGGCCGGTCGGTGGGGTCCACCTGAATGTCTGGGGGTTTGTGATAACTGTTACCATGGTGGGGTATGTAATGACTTGAATGGACGTTGTGTTTGCCCGGCTGGTTTCAGTGGAAGGAATTGCTTGCACGGTAAGAACATATAGGCAAAATTTTTCCAAAGGGGAAATTGTGTAACAGTGGCATCAGTGAGATTACTAAAACCTTCACATGCGTTGGATTTTTCCTATTTTCCAGAGAACATCAGAGCAAAAGTCCTACGGTTGCAGTATTGAAAGTGACCTCTCATTGTCACCTCTGTTGCCGAAGTTTGGTTAAATAATGAGAAAAATACCACTTGCAACCAGTAACAAGAGCAAATGATACGAAAGACAAACTCTATGGCAGTGACTTGTGGTGTTTTATCGTAGATCGTTCATGTCGTTGGTATCATGGATTTTCCTTGTCGTTCTTTTTCTTCGTGTTCTTTCTCTTGTCGTCGTCACCTCCACAATTTTCAACTTGCTCTGTAGCAAAACTCATTATGGTCACACATGTTTTCAGCTTGTGGTAACAACAGATTTGGGTTTAGCTGTGAGATACAATGCTCCAATGGTGACTGCAGAAATCGAGTGTTTTGTCTTCCTGATCCCATGGGATGCACGTGTTATGCCGGGTACAAAAACTACGACTGTGTGACAGGTAACTAGCCAAAATACGTACATTGATTGTGACAACCTTATGCCATGGAAGACAAAGAATATGATCCTAAAATCAACCAGTGAAAGCTTTTGTACCAATTTGTATTTTCAGTGTGTCCTTTTGGTAAATTCGGGGCAAGTTGCCTCCAAACATGTCACTGTCGCCAAGGTTCGACTTGCAACCGTTTCACCGGCGAGTGTAGCGGGGGGTGCGCCCAAGGTTGGACTGGTCTTTCATGTCAAAGTAAGTGCAAATTCGACAAGCGCTGTCACTGAATATCATATTCACCAAAAAATATAACAACCCCTCCTTTCGCAATGTCAAAGACATTCCATAGTACTCATGTGTTTGTCAGAGTTTACTTTTCTTTAACATAAATAAGCCGTTGCAAAAATACACTCCCCCAAAAAGTTAAGGACCCCTTTTTATTTTGTGTATACTTTTTTATGTGAGATATTTTATTGCTGACAATAACTGTCCTGAATGACCTCAAACACACTCTAATCAATTTCACATGTGGTTGGTTTCAGATGTTGCATTCACCATCTATAGACAAAAAAATGAAAGAACTAGACCTCATTGCCTAGAACAAAATTACAAGTTAAGAAAAAAGTGGTCCGTAACTTTTTCGAGTAGTATACTTCGATATATGGCCTGTTTGATTGTCCTGCGAATTTCGTGTTACTGATGGACTGTGTCAAGATGAATCATTGATCATTATTTGTTTATCATTGTCAATGCATACACTCTCTGCGTTTCACACCTGATCGAAGCATTGATGACTCTGCTATTTAATATGGATATTCCATATTAACTGTTCAGTTCCAGATGCTTGTCCTGATGACTTCTATGACGTCAACTGTACATCCAAGTGTCAGTGTTTAGAGAACAGACCGTGTAATAAACAGACAGGGCAATGTCCCAGTGAATGCAAGCCTGGCTTCGTTGTCTATCCAGAAGCCCTGAACTGCCAAGGTCAGTGGTCGGACTCTGTCTTTAAAAGCAATAGTGCTCCGAGGCATACATTTCGGCGTAAAGAAGGCTGATACAAGAGCACACTTCACAGCTCAATATCACTGCCTTGCTGAATAACAACCCATTTTCACACCAACGTCTAGAAATTGTATATAGTCGTATCACAATGATCTTGATCAGTATCATAATGTGTTAATGGGTAATTCAAGGACAGTATAAGTCACCCTGAATCAGCCATCAGATAAACCCAAGATGACTGTCATGCAAGCAGAATGTAAAACGTGTTTTGTGATTAAAATGGCAGCCAACATTCGATTTCTAAGCAGATTTTTTAAGCAGCGAGAAATGCTATCCAAATTCCAGCGTTTACTTCCTACCAAAAAGGAAATCCCTAGTCAACCGCAAACCATGAAATATCGGAGTAAAACATTAAATGAGAGGATATGGGGTCAGAAAGGTTCAACCACAAGTGTATCCAAGTGTGAGCCATGCAAGTGTATCCTTGGGCAATGCCATCATTAGGGAACAGTGACAACGTAATCTACAACACTTTCTTGGTGGATTTCAGAATATACCATTACTTAAAAGACACTCTATGTTTAGGTCGAAATCAAAAATGAATATCTTATTAAGGGCTACTCCGTTCAATTCTTAACGGTGAATTGTGAGTGACTCTTTTTATTTCACATTTTGAGTCAGGAGCATTTCCAAGTAAGCATTATCTTAAGTTGCTCAAATTTTCATACCAATTATTCAGACATCTTTTAGTTTAAAAAGTATTTAATTGTGTTTACGCCTGTTTCTTTTGGAACCAGTTTATCATTGTCATCGCATCGAGTCAGTTCCCTTCAATGTTTGAATGAGTGGCTTATTTAATTCTCACTGTACCTAATCGCAATAGTGAGTGTGGTTTGCAGGGAAAATCTTCGGATGATATTGCGAAAATGAAAGAAAAAACCGGAAAGTTGCAAATCAGAGTCATTCGGTTTCGAGATTTAGGGAAATCTAACGCGTCTGTGTTTGTCCAAAGCTAGCTAGAATAAAACCAAAAGTCTGGGCAGCGTTAAGTTGGTGGTTACTGTGGGAAAAACTGGAAAACATGTATGTGGGAAAAAGTGTATAACTTCAGACATTCCACTGTTATTTCTTGCTTGTTTATTCTATTTGCTTGTTTATTCCATGTGCATTGGTTCTTAGACGAAAGACAGTGATTTAAACAAAAACTGTCAGGGTTACCCAAATTTTCAAGGCTTTTAATTAAAAATAGGAGCTTCTATTTAACTTTTTATTTCCTTTTAGAGTGTCGAGATGGCACATTCGGTCTGAATTGTATCGGCATTTGCCACTGTAACGAGCGCAACTGCGTCAAGTCGACCGGAGTCTGTGATGGAGGTTGCAAAAACAACTGGGCCGAGCCAGACTGTACCATAGGTCAGGGGTCACATTTATTTACTTACAGTGATCGTTTGACGTGTCTGAGCCAATGCATTTGATCATAACTAGGTCGTCTAATGTTCAAACAGGATATGCCTTATCTCTTGAATAAACAAGAAGACTCCATCCTTGTGTTGTTCTAGTTTTCTTTTCTGTAACTGATGACACTTTTTCAGTTAAATGGGCTATGCCTGATCTTTTCAAGGAGCTGTATTTGGGGGACAATATTTGGACATAATTTTCTTACCAATAATTCCATTGTTGGCTGGGCTTTTATTATAATGGAAGGGACGTGATAGTAAGTTAAGCATGATTCCATGAAATGATGGAAGAAATGTTTTGCAGAAGATTAAAAATGTGTGAAGTGAGTGCATTCGTGTCAGCCACGTCACATCTGAGTAATTATGGTGGGCTGCATTCGAACGTCTAAGTCTTCACTCTATTGAAAATATGTGCAGACGCGCAGACAATAGACCTAGCCGCTGGATACGGCCGCAATTCCAACTTCATACCTACATTTCATGATTTTAGGTGTCTTGGGCCCAACCTTCAACAATGCAAGCAAACTTGTGAGATCTTTCTGTCTACGATGATTGTGTGCAGTATTGTCTGAGGTATAGGGGCGATGCTTAAATCCTTTAAATATTCTTTTCCTGTAGGTGTGTTGAGTTTTAATAATACTCAAGCGAATAGCGGACAGCCCTCTACGTTCACGTGTGTCGTCACAGGAAGCCCATTGCCTGCAGTGACCGCTGTCAAGGTCTACAGGTATTCCAACGGTGTGCACTACCTGTCAAATACCAGAAGCCTGATTGGTTTGGAGCTTGTCCTTGCGTTCGAGTTTCCGGCGGTAGAGTTGGGTGAGGAGTTCATTTGTCAGATAACAGAACCCTACGCGGCTTACCCACTTACTGCTGAGATGTACGGTAAGTAGATTCAGTGCGATAAGTGACACTTTGTTAACTCTGTTCGATTCAGACTGTTGCCCGACAAATATTTCGTGCTTAGATTACCAGTCAAAATCGACCATTGGTTGAAATTTGTCGCTGATCGAACTTGCCATAAGTCGTTACTGCTTCACCTCCGAATGAGTAAATGAGTGAATATGTGCTGACAACGTTTGAAAGTATTCTGTTCTACAAGACCTGAGGAACCCCGCCTACCGTTAAGTAATAATACAGTATACAATTACAGACAGGGGGAGGGGCGTACCTGTAGTCTAGGATGAACCTTACTATTGTTTTCCAAGGGGGTATATACTGTTATTATTTAACTAGACCTTAGCATTATTGCATAGGTCATATTTTAAGCCTGTAAACTGTTACAGGTGTTTTCCATTATGGGGGATTGTTTTCTGAACCTATCTTCTCATATCGTATGAGAGCATTTGATCGTTTTCGATTTAGCATTTGAAATGACACCATTAGTTGCTTCCCTTCTCCTCTTCTTCCCTGAAGGAAGCACGGATGCCTGCCATACGTTTGTGTTAATTGAAATTTATCTGTATTCTGTCAATCATTGATAGCAGAAGGCATATTGTTGGTTTCTTTGCTTTTTGTCAAATTAAAACAAGAATTGCCTGCCTTGACGAGAAAACCTCGAGTCGCAGAGACCAGAGCTCGCCAGGTGGCCATCGAATGGGACCCCTGGAGCCAGGAGGCCGGAGACCCGGGCGATCCTCCCATCACGGCCTACACCGTCTACTACCGACCAGAGACCGGCCAATTCACTGAGTGGAAGAGGGGCACCGAGGTCTCAAGTAACAGGTTGTCAGCGACAGTTGACAATCTGGCACCCAATACTTCCTACGAACTGGGCGTGACCGTCACCAGGGAAGGGGTGGGCGGGGAAGGAGCCAGAAGTCCTACCCTGTCTGTTCAAACCCCATGCACTGGTAAGTCTGGATTTGTCCGGTGGTTTGTGGTCAGTAATGATATGTTATTATGTGTCTGTTGCTTGACCATTGCCAAGTGTTTCATGGCTACAATTTCTCCTTATCCAGAGCCCTTGAAACCTCCAGATGATATCCGGGTCTTTAGCCAGCAAGAGATAAAGAGGCAAATAACTGTTACGTGGCAGGTGCGTTCGAATCGCAATGTTCTTGGGCCTCATGTATAGGTTAGAAACAAACAGGTGTTTTCACCGGTTATAATATTCATTTTTGGATTGTTTAACTCTTCCCTGTTTCTTATTACTTGTAATGATCATGGAAGTAATTAAAGACAGTCTCATGATACAGTACTTCAGGTTGGTTGGACAAAGGAAAATGAAGGATTTCTAAGATTCGGTGTTCTTGAAATTTTATTTCTGTTTCTGGTTTTTGTTGACAGGATCTTCAGGATGTTTTTCATGGCTGTAGGACTGGTATCAAGCAATACCGTATTAGGTACACCAATATGGACACGGGCACCAGCGAAACGGACATAGTAGGTGGCGAAGTAACAGTTGTCAATATAACGGGTCTTGGGCCTTATGTGCAATACGGCTTCTCCATCAGTGCAGTCAACGAAGTTGGTACCGGTGCCTGGAGTGACGTCATCATGACGTACACAGCAGAGGAAACGCCCCCTCCCCCGCAAACGGTGACCGTTCCACGGAGCACGACAAGTTCTATCACGGTGCTATCCGTAGCAACCTCGCCCTACAATCTTAACGGTAACGTGAGTCACTACTTAATTCAGTACAGCCAAGTCACTGAGGGCGCCCTGTCAGAGGCAACAGTTGAGCGTATCAACCAAACGGGCTTCAAAATGACTTACACAATAAGTGGCCTGCCTGCCAGGACCGACTACTCAATCCAGGTAAACTCCTTTTCAAGAAAGAAAATGTCTTAACATTTTAATCCCCATTAAACAGCTTTGAAAATAAAAATAAAACAGGCATGTGTGGGAATAATGCAAAGGTTCAAGTATGTTGAAATGTAGAAGTTGAATGGATACTGACGGTGTTCATTTTTAGAAACAAAAGAAACAGAACTAAATCTTTAACTCATAGTTGTGTTGCCAGCTTTTGAGTGTCACAATAAAACGCAGCTGTTACACTTTTGATCCACGTTCATGACTCTGAACAAAAACGTTGGAATTTTTGGCCATTTTGAAACCCCAAACAGGTTAAAATTGTCAACGGAGTCGGTGAGAGTGAGTGGAGTCAAGCTGTGCAAGCGACAACAGTAAACACAGGTGATATGAAAAACGTTCTCCATCTTAAATGCCTGGCACGATAAAGAGAAAGGGCTAAACTATTGAAACTGCTTCCCTTTTAGATCTTAAAATCAAAACGTGGAAGATTGTTAGAGATCGGAATTTAAAAAGAATTGAAATAAGGAGTGTTTGATTTTTGGTGAAAGCGAGGTCCTTTTTCTTCCCTCGTAATACACCTTGAACATTTGCTCAGCAAACTCTTAAAGGGTAAGGTCTGTTAGTTTGACGTACTTGGATATTAAACTCATGGCAATGAAATGATGGTGGCTCAATCATGCCAGATAACAATTAAACGGTAATATGTGTTGAATACTGTCGTTATTTATATGCTTAATTTTATGATACTGTCTTTAGGTAATCCAGGAAGCCAGAGTGGAAGTCGCGGAAGTGTTGCGGGGGGCATCATTGCTGCTTTTTTAGTCCTTATCGCAATTGTCGTTTTTCTCGTTTGGCAAAGGTAAGATCGAGATGTCTTATTTTATAGAGGAATGTGTAGAACCATGGACTTTGCTACCTAGGGATTCCATAAATGTTTCATCACATCATACTTCAAAGGAGAGCGAAAGCGAGGTGAATTTCATTGACGTCAACGTTTTACGTGAAATACGAACGGGATTGAACATTTTAGAGGGCCTTTAATCGAATTTCTGTGAGATAACGGAAAGTAAAAGACGACTGTGTTAGCACTCAGAAAGCGATTGACCTTCTACGAACTTGATTGAGAAATTCCTGAAAATTTTCCTGACGTTTACATCAAATTTATGAACACAAATTTATTTGTCTACAGAAGGCGTAAAAAGGACTCCCAGAGACAAGCAACCAGTAAAACTGAGACCATCTACAAAAATATCACATATGACAATTCCATCAATGAACGTAAGGATATTGATTGACTGAGTTTACTTTTTCTGATTGATGGATGAAAACAGTCGGATTCACTTTTTGCCGACCAAGAAAAAAAGTATAGATCACCTCAGTTTCAAAACCTAAATACATTTGTGAAGCATCCAGCTGAGGTGAGGAGACTCATCCCTAAAGTTGAATAAAGTAGGACCATACATCCACCCAAAGAAGAATTTCATCACTCTTCATAATCAACTATCCAGGTGTTTTATCTCCATCTCCCATTTGGGCACCCTTTAATTAAGACTAAATCCTCTCTAGAAAATATGCTTTGTTAATAACGTAATGTTTTCGCTAAAATAAACAATTATAGTTTTTTACTGTTTTCAGACCAGGAAACGGTAGATGACGTCTCATTAGATGCTCCGAAGTCAATTAAAATCCAGAAAACGACTGATGTGGAGACTACCATCTATGCAAACGCAGGTAGCACTGACGTGGTACACTTTAGTTCATTAATAACGAAGTGTACGATCAGTTCTTGAAACTATTCTTGGCAGCAATACGGTCGATTCACAGTAGTGCGCCTTCAGGTGTTTGCACCGCGAGGGCCGATCACACCTCGCAAATGTGTCGACCCTTTCCAATTGCGCAGACGTGGATCGACAGATTTCTCGCATCGTGATTGGCCAACGCATTGCAAATTCTTGGAGGCTCACTATTGTGAATGGCCCGTATTACCAATGTTAAAATCTGCCAGACAAACGAGTTGTATTTTTAAACTCCTGTTTTGGCTTAAGTATTTTGCTTGCCAAGATTTCATTGAGAGTGAACGCTCTGCTCGTGCATTTTAAATTCGGTTTTAAAAAATGGGGATAAAAATGTCAGAAAAGTGAGTTTTTATTGGAATTGTAGTATGATACCTGCAATAACACTGACGTTTTTGAGACAAAAATGAAGTCCACTCTTAATACCTTTCCTGACAGGCATGGCGCCAGACCAGTCATCGATTCCATCCTCTGATGTAGCTGCACCTAAGAAAACCCAAATCCCCCCTAAACCCAATCACAAACCACCGCCGCCCTCAAGTCAGGACAAACTGCCGATGGGTCTGCTTCAGCTATTCACTGGCATCACACAGCCAGCAGATGACATTGGCACTGAACCGATTGAAGGGAGGTTACAACCAGTGCCAAGCAAACAGTCGTTGGCAGCTGAACCGCTCAATCAGTCAGCGGAACCTGTACCATACAAACAGTCCTGGGATTCAGAATCAGACAAACAGTCGTCGGTTCAAGAGCCAACTCCACCAACACAGGCTTCCTCATCTGATAATCAGTGTGAATATGGCAATTTGAACCTAGGCCCACAACTTAGCATCCCTATCCCGGTGGGCCAACTGGACGATTACATCAAAAAGAAGAAAGCCAGCTCAACGGACAGTCTCAAATACGAATTCTCGGTGAGGACTCAACATAATGTTTGCCTCTGTAGATTATACTCGTTGGTCATTTGAGCAAAGTGACCAGTGGCCACTGAATGGACTAATTGCTGTCTTTCTGGTCATTCTGGTCGTTTGCTATCAGTTTATGTCCATGAGCAGGACATTTTGCTGCAACCATTTTCTTTCCTGTAAACCCTTTAGGATTGGTCTCTGGGGGTATTTAGGTAATTGTTCAGTAAATGCTTACATATGATTAAAGAGGACGATAAATACTCGATTGATTATGAACAGCTAGTTAATTTCTTACATTTTTACAGCTCCTACCTTCTGATCAAACCAAACCTTGGACTGTGGCGTCCCATGCTGATGTGAAGACACGGAACCGCTTCAAAAATATCATACCATGTAAGTTGAATTCCGTAATAAGGCATAATTAGATGTACTGACAAAGAGTACGGCCAAATCATTTTCTTCTGTTTTAACTAATGCTAAGAAATGACCACGCCTTTGAAAAACTGTTTGAAATTCCTTGAACTTCTTTAGATGATGATTCTAGAGTTCCCTTGGAAGCGATTGAGGGAGAACCGTTATCACACTACTACAACGCAAGCTACATACAGGTAAAACTAGTTAGGCCCTATTGGTCAAATTAAAAAGTACAAAAAAACCAGACTTTTCCTTTGTAAAGTTAGAATACTCGTATGCTGTTTGTATTGATAATCGATATTAATATCAACAATATATTGATAAAAAGTTCTCCCTTTCAACCGTTTATGAGTAATTAACTCAGAGGTAAGACACTTTAAACACGAATCAAAGAGTAACAGAGTGGACGAGAGTTGGCTTATCCAGTTGTTCCATGTCTTTTTAATGAGTTAGATTTTTTAAATTCTTTACTAATCACAAGTTTAAATGCATTAAAACTTCTCTCTTGACAGGATTATAAGAAGAAGAACGCGTTCGTTGCTGCTATGGGTGAGAGGTGGATTTAGAACTTTTGCTAAACTTAAGTTCGTGTTTTTCTATTATACAAGTATTCTTTCAAAAGTACCTTCAGTTGCCAATTTTTTTTAAAATCTGTTTTATTTGTCTTTGCTTTGATTTTATTTGTCTTTACTTTGTCAGGTCCAAATACCGCCTCTTTGAAAGATTTTTGGCGGCTCATATGGCAAGAGAAGTTTAACATCATCGTCATGGCAACGCGACTGGTGGAAAATGGGAAGGTAGGATGGATTATCTTACTAATAAACCATTTTAGGAGGTGACGAGGAAAAAATGTGCTCTGTCCTCTTTCGCTGTTCTGCAAACAGTGCTAACGTTGTCGTGTTTAATTCACCTTGACTCGTCCCCAGGAAAAATGCAAGAGGTATTGGCCCACGACTGTTGGCCAGGAGGAGAGATATGGGAAGACCATCGTGAAACTTCTGGAATTGGAATCGTTCTCAGATTATGCCATCAGCACTCTACAAGTCTACCAGGTAAGAAGACGTAATATGCATACATGTATATGTAAGATCTACCAAAAATACACATAACTGTGTTTTATCTTTCAATGAATGACTCTGAGAGAAGATTCGTTTCATTATTCGATAAACAGTTTATGTGAAAAGTCATTTGTAGAGCAAATTTTTTTACGGGAAAGCATCTTTTATTTTCCTCTGTGGTTTCAAAGTTTATTTCCCAAGATTTTGTTTCGTTTAGGCTGGTCGGGATGATATCAGCCATACGATCAAGCATTTCAACATGATCACGTGGCCAGACATGGGCGTTCCTCTGTACCCGTCGTCCGTTCTCGACCTGGTACAAGTCGTGAAGGATGCTCAAACACAGTTGCTTGCACGGAACAGCGCCGAAGCTGACAAACCTTTACTTGTGCACTGCAGGTAGGCCGTCAGTAAACTGTGGTATGCCTGCCACATAACATTATAGGTGATGAACACTAATAAAATCCGTTCTAACTAGAGAAGCTCCTCACTATCCGTCTCAAGCTGAAGCACCCCCTCATCGTTATTCAGTTTGTTAGTAGCAATGCGACTGCAACGCTTGCGTTTCTTAGTCGTTCGTGAACCAACGATGCGCAGTTGTAGTACCAAAGGAGCCTCCATTGCTGAGGAAATAACGCCCTCCCCTGGTCCAGCTCGAAGCCCATAATACCATCCTGTGGAAATATTTCCCATTCTTTCTTCCTTTGCCTCACACTCATCATCACCCGTCTTTTCTCATAAAGACAAAAGAGTCGAAACTCCACATCTTACACAACTTTGTCAACGTTTGAATGGTTTGAAGAATAAAGTAAGTTTCCGTAAACTATTCAGTAACCCTGGAGTGGCGTGTCAGTGGTCTTTTTTGTTCAACACAGTGCCGGTGTTGGTCGAACGGGAACCTTCATTGCAATATACACACTGCTTGACATGATGGCAGAGCAAGGGGAAGTGAGTGTGTTTCGATTTGTGAACCAGATGAGAGAGAACAGAGTCAACATGGTGCAGACCTATGTAAGTGCTGCAAGTCCTCATTATATAAAGAGATATACCTTTACACGTGATGCATCTTGGGTCATTCAATCCATGGGTGGTGGAAAAAAGGAGTACATGGACTGACCGTGAAGGGGAACTTTGAGAAAACTCAACTTAGCTTGTAACCTTCTTGATTATTTCGTTACAAATTTTTGTTCCATGCTTTTTAATGTTCCAGTCGCTGGGAGTCCATTCGTGAAAACTGACCAGGTTTCTGAGGAGTGAACTAAAGTAGTTGTATTTCCAAGGCGTTATTAGTCAAGTATTATTGTCAAATCATGTTTAAACAGGAGCAATACGTATTCATCTACTCGGCTCTGTTGGAAGCCCATGTCGGGGGAGATACCAGAATCCCAGTCAAACACTTTATCGAGAGATTTGCAAAACTGAAGAAGATCAATCCAAAGACCAGAAGGCGCTACATTGATGAGGAGTTTCAGGTAATACTTATTTACTAACAGAAACATTTAAGGGAAAATTTCATTCATATGATCATATCTTCAGAGTGCATGTTGTTATAAGCCCAATCTCTTTTTATGTTTCTATTGCTTTCTTTAGACATTGGCAAAGTTGCTCATAAATTGCATTTCATCCTTGTATGTAACGACATATATTACCCTCTGGTTTTGTTTTGGGTTTTTTTTTTATAGAAAGTGAACCATGTCACGCCGCCACCAGGACAGGATGCATATGGGGCAGCCTTACTGCCAGAAAATGTTGACAAGAATCGGTTCCCTGACGTGCTTCCCTGTAAGTTTAGTTGAGAATTGAGAGATTTGCTACCACAGTAGACTTGGCATAATACCTCCAATGACTTATGTCATCGCTTCTGTCAATTTTTGTGTCCATTTTCGTGCCTTTTTTGTTGAATAAATAGTGGAACGTAACCGGCCATGCTTGACCTACGAGGGCGAGGATAACTCAAGTTACATCAATGCGTCCTTTGTCGATGTAAGTATGCGACACGATATTTAGGTTTGCGTGAAAAATTTCAACACTGTAATAAGTTTTCATTTATGAGGTATATTCGGCCCATATTCATGAATAGAACTGTCTGACCTCGATGGCTGGACTTTGGTCAACTTTCAACGCTGATGAATGGGCTAAGTATATAGCAATCAGCTCTTTACTTTTATACTGCAATATTTAACGTAGAGTTTTCACCGTAAGGATGCGTTTATCACAACCCAAATGCCTCTACCAGACACCATGGTTGACTTCTGGCGCCTTGTGTATGACTGGAACTGTTCAACCATCGTCATGATGAATGGTTCTCATACTTTAAAGAATGTAAGTTGTTTCTTGAAGTTTCTTGAAGTTTATGAACATAAATCAGATATCAACCATTGAATTTCTTTACAAACACTGATCGGAGTAAAGGCCAACTTTCGGTTATGACTTTTTTTTTACTGTGTCTTAGGCTGTTTAGTCTAGATCAGACACAAGACTATGCACAAGACCATTCACAAGATCAGTCACCAGTACCAGGGTGAACAGACAAAGGAATGCATTTGTAGCAGTTCATTTGAATAGCTTGTGGCTTGAATTCAGACTGGAGGTCTTGTGTTGGTCATGTAAATGTCTTAAATGGTCTCCACTACAACACTGTCTCATTCTGCAACTTTATTTATGTTCTTTTCTGTCAGTTGACCGTTAGCCATTGAAACGTGCAAGAATTGGAATTGACTACCGAGTTTAATCAGTGAACAATATTATTCTCTTATTTCTATTGTTGAAAATCATTTTAGTATGTGACTGGCCAACAGAGAATAATTTGTAATGTGCAGCACCATACATTCGCCTTAATGAGGACTACTGCGCATCTCAACTTAACGGCTGGTATCCATCCTACCTTTATCATTTGGGCCTATATTTGTCACTGCTCGTATCAAATAAAAATAAAATATATCCTTATCCGTATTGTTGGCTTATTAAACATAAGTTTTAACCCCAGATTGAACCAAATGGAAATGTGAAACCTGACGTGTTATGAGGATTTTGTTCGAGGAATGTAGGATAATGACAGCCTAAATTTTCCCGCGCATTGCGAATTAATTGCCTTTTCTGTTGTCGTCTCTTGGTGGCGCACAGTGTACAACTATTGAATTTGAATCTCCATTCATCCACCAGGAACCTGTCCAGTACTGGCCTGATTCTGGTGGACTTGTCGTCGGCTCTCTCTGTGTAGAAATGGTGGACCATCGTAAAGAGAGGGTTTACAATTCAACAACCTTGGAGGTATCAAGAATCGGCAGTTCTGAGGTAACATGTTCGACTCTTTCAGTAAAATTCTATCAATTAAGAGCCCATTTTTATTCATATTCCTATTCGCAACATATTCCTCAGAGAAATATAGTCGATTAAGTCTATTGGCCTTAAAGCTTACACAGAACCTGAATATGGATAAAATTCTGTCTGGCCGGAAAATAACTTTGACCTGTCAGAGTAATGGACTTTTTTTTTAAATTTTTGTTTTCTTTTTCCCAGAGCAATAACATGATCGTGAAGCATTTCCAACTCAATGGTTGGGCACGCAACGAGGACAAGCCAAACTCTCCTCAGCTGCTTCTGGATCTTGTGGATGCTGTGAACAGGTGGCAGGCAGAGAGCCAGTCGACAGGGCCTATTTTAGTCCAGTGCATGTAGGTGACTTTTTCTCGAGCATTTCTGAATTGCAAATGCTTCCATCTCAGTTAAAAGTGTAATGAACGTCGAGTCAAATTCGTTCGAGCTGTTTCTTTGTGAAAAATCAATTTCACTGATTTCAAATCAATTTCTGTGTCATTATGTAGCAGGACACCGACCAGCTTGCATGTGTTTAGTGCCAGCCGCATATTTTAATCAGTAAATCTTGCTGTTTTAAGTGCACTATCAATACAGATTGAAAACATCTATCGTCTTAAATCCAGCATTGTTGCGCTTTTTTCTGAATTGTTTAACGTTAAATGACATAAAACATCAAATTCCAAACAAACCAATTCCAAACATTTCGCAATTTACCCACTGAAAGCGTCAAATAGAAGCTTTCCTGTTGTACATCTACTCTGTACTTAGTCTGTTGGAGTTATACGCTGTTCCAAAAGGAATGGTTGAGTCAATGTTCTCATGGTTTGTTCAGTTACAACACAATTTCATCTAAACAGAATAATGTTACATTGTTTTAATTCTGTTTTGAATATGGAGAAAATAAGAGAAGCCGTTCATTTGTCGTCGGAATATAATGAGAACATGACGATGTTGGTATATACTACTAGTAAAGAAAACTTCAACGTCTCTTGCATCATTGATTGTGTGTCCTTGTCTTTAGAAACGGAGTCGGCCGCAGCGGCGTCTTCTGCGCCGTCTGGACGGTTTTAGAAAGAATGGTGAAGGAAGAGGTTGTAGACGTTTTTCAAGCTGTGAAGAGACTACGGATGAACCAGCCACAGATGATCGAATCCTTGGTAAGTTTACTCTACCATGTTAAGGTCAGACCGCGCCTTGCCATGCGCAAACACGTGATAGATAGGCTTAACTGTGAAAAATGTTGGTGGTGCACACAGATGTTTATGTGAGTAATTATCGTAGCAGGTGTGTCTCTGCCCATACCAAGATATTCTTCTGGCTTGTGATCACTCATTAACTTAGCGCCATATCTTGCAAGAAAAATTGCCTAGAAACATTGCCATATACATGTACAGCTAAACATTCGTTGCAGATTTCAAATACTTCAAAGTTCTTTATGAAGATATTGTTTGTTGGTAGACAACCAAAACTTCTAACACCTCCATGTTGGTCCATTTCCTGCGAAGCTCCAGCGTTAATAATTTGAATCTCAATGTTTTGTTTCTGATGTCGATGATTTTATGTATCAAAGCAGTACTTCGTTTTTGCCTATACTTTTACAGGAGCAGTTTATTCTGTGCTATGAAGTTGTCCACCAACATCTTGAACGGTTTCAGCATTATGACAATCTCCTCTGAATGAAACAGACCTTCATCATGACAGACTTTGCCACAGAAATGTTTGTTATTGATTAAAACATTGGATAGTTGTTTTGCCCCTTATCAAACTGCGCCAACTGAAGTCAAATTCATTTAAAGGAGTTTCGAATATAAGATATTACAGACATTGTAACAAGGTAACAAAGTATTGATTGAAAAGATTAAAATATATATATTGAAATAAGAATAAATATGGAGTGATGCAAACAGGAGGACTAAATTAAACTTGATGATTACAATTTTTTATATTAAAAATATTTGTTGAAAGAAAACATGGAGTTACCACCGATCAGTTGACCAAACACAATCAAAAGGAATCAATTCAGAATAAAAATAAACAGAATCAAAGTATTAGTTATTAAATCAATCAATAAAATAATCCATCGATCGATCAATCAATCAAATAAAATAATTACTAAAATTAATGCAATGCTAGAATTTACCCCTTCTCCACGGTAAAGAAAATCATTTAAACAAGTTAGTATATATATCTTATTTCATTCTTTTCTCTCTGTAATGTATGCGCAATGCACAAATACGACTTTTCAACTTAGCTTTCAAAAAAAAGCTTGACTCTCAGATTGGATTCCTGAAGACAGGGACAATTCTTTCTATCCTCTCCTTTTCAGCTTGTATATTAGCCAGTGCATTAGCATTTACATATAGGCGTATTATTGCTCTAATTAATCAAGCTATGACCAGACGAGACGTAGTAGTTATAATTGTTATTCGGCTATGAGTGTAGTCTGTCTTTTCCATTTTATGATTTTTCGGAATTTTCGTTGGTTTATTGTTAGCAGGGATCTGGTTAGAACACACAATATTTGTTTAAAGTTGCCTATGTCCTTGGCAGCCATTTTTATGTCTGAAGATTTAAAAAGTACGTCGACAGTGTCTGTTTTTCTTTACGTACAACAATAATGGATCTAAATATTCAGTTGATATGCTCTCCGAAGTACGAACGCGCTTAAACATTTTCAAAGTAAAGTTCCTACGTAACTTGTGATCATTAAGTGCATTATACTTTTAGATTAATTGATAGTAAATATTCAGAATATAAAAATTCTATTAAGTCATATCGCTATCATGTGCCACGTAGCTTTGCGAATAATTAATGATACAAATTATCTACAGTAGACAAGCCATTCATGTTTGATGTAATAATATTGAGACATAGAACTTTTTTCAATAAGCAGCATTTGAATAGAGACAGATATAACAAAAATTTTAATCTGATTGATCAGATGAAAAGTTAAGGGAGTCTTTCAATAACTTTATAAGGCGATAATTAAAAGACAATGACAAAATAATATACATGTAACTGTTATGCAAATTTCGTTCCTCATTGCAATAAAACTAATAGCAAGAAAGCAAAGATAACGTCTGCTTAGCAAGTTGGTTTTGATTTTTAGTGTATGAAAAAAAAATGGTTTTCAATTTATATGTTAAAAACCGGACAAGGGCCCACGGACATAAAATAATGAAGTCCAATGAATTCAACTATTTAAGGACTCATAAGGTTTGTTTGATGTCCAAGGTGATCGTCCCTTTGCACGTATTCAATTCACGATGCCATAAAATGGCTTGTGTTAATTTAGAAAAAAGCAGAACTCTCAAAATGGCTGAATTCCCTCTGCAACATGTCACACCACTCACAAATTCAACCACCAACCCTTGTTATTATGACTGTCTTAAAAAGATGGTTAAACGGCCATTTTGGCGGGAACTGAAGTTTCAAGACGCCCACAGTTCATGATGTAAGTCCACGCACACTCAGCACAAAGGCCGCTATGCATGTAAACACTTGCGCCAAGCGTTGCGTATCCGTCAAAATCAGGTCGCCCCAACGTCACGCCGGTGAACTGTTGTTAAGTCGCGTCCAGATCTTTGGAGGACCACACGTTATCGCAGAGTGTCTTTTTGTTAACACTCCTTCTTATAGTTAACCTGTGAATAACTTATGATGCTTCCGTGCTTTTGATTTGCCGTTTCCATGACAAAACTAATTGGCTGAAAGTGCCTGCTGATATCTGTCATAAGCTGTTGAATCCTTTACCAACAGAACATATACCTAAATAAACATGTAGAATGAACATGTAATCAATGAAAACGTTAATTTACTGTGTCTAATGTCTTCATCAAATTAACGTAGTTAATTGAGATAAGTTACTGTTGTTTGTACGTTTAAATACTGTCCAATAAATGACTCCGATTTACCGTAAAAAAATTACTGTAAATCATTAACAGTATATTACTAGGGCCCATGCTGCCAGTAAAGTACTGTGAAAATTTCCAGGAAAAAATTTACAGTTTACCTCCAGATTAAATATGTCCCATGGAAAATGTAGGTCAGCATTGCTAAAATAATTTCATAAGTATGTGCTGACAGGGTCCAAAGGTAATAGTCAGCTTATAGCCATCTGTTAGACAAAGGGCACGAGCGTCTTTCTGTCCCAGATTACGTCAATTATACATTCATATACTCACTACTGCCACATATACGAACCTACAGTTCCAACGCCTGCATGATTAACAATCGATGTTCCTACGACAGCTCAATTTGATACATCACATCAATTTGAATGTTAAATCAGTCATCGCAATCCAATGCCCAAATTGAGTTTTTATCTTCCTTGCTGACACGAATTTCTTTGTGACGGTGTGTTCAATTTAAAAATCAGTCAGTAAAATCAGGCCAACATGCCGGAAATTTTCAGAATTGAATTCGGTTAAAAGCCTCTGGTGTCACTGTTCACCGTTACTGTAATACGTTCGACAAAGCATCTTGAGCTACTTCAGCTACAACCCTTGGGCAACCTCATGAACCAAATGATTAGATTTGAGAAAACTGCAAGACAGGCTGTCTTACTCAGGGAGTCCCTAGTAGTAGTAGTTTTCTTCATCATCATCAATCGCCTCGTCGTCTTCGCATGTATTCTCACTCAACTGGCACAACTTGTCTCCGCCGAGGATTTGTTGGATATTAAAGGAGTGACATCGAGGCTCATTCCAGCACGCTGATCCACAGATGATGGCACTCTTGGCGGGAAATTCCTGAATGAAGGGATCAGTCACGCAGGGAGGTGTCTTGAAGCGACCGTTGGAATCTGCCTCCAGACAGAGCACCTGTGGATAAGGCATCTGAGACGTTTCGCAGATGGCATGGTAAGAAAAGTCGCACGGTTTGTCGGCCAAATCACCTTCAGGTGGTATCATCCTTGCGCAGTACCCACTCTGATGGGTGTTTCCGTTCGGCTCGCCATTAGCCCATCTGGTGTACTGACTGATCTGCCCATTATGCTCCGTGCAAAACCATCTCCCATCAGCAGCCTCTTCCCTCTGGCAACCGATCCAGAAATCTGATGGTGAGGGGATTACCGTCTGCACCATCCCCCAGATACCATTCTGCTCAGTCTGCGAGCTCGAAACTGCCAGGCTGCCTCCTAGTTCGCGACATTTGTCAGCGGCATCAGACCAAGTGTGTGCCTCATGAACCAGCAGACGGTAACACGACTGACCGACTGCCTTCCAAGACGCTGGACAGCGTCCTGCGCGACCAAGTAAGATTTGAACCATGATGAGTAGCCAGAAAAATCCGGTTGGTCGCCCAGCCATTTTGATAACGAGTAGCTTCTACGAAATATCGCTGTTTCCCCCTCAATAATATATTGATGTAATTTCACTTTAGTGCCACCCATCGATGTGTGACCTGAATAAATAAGTCAGTTGTTACCATGGCGATTAATTGAACTTTATTTTGCCTTGGCAAGCAAGTCATTATCATCAAATGATTGGTATCGTCAGCAATGGAAGCTTTTTAATGGCTCTTCCATATTTTATCAGCTTTGCCAGAGCTTATTACTTCTAAGCTAATTTTTGTTTTCATTGTGCGAAAGGCTACGGTCGCATTATGGTTTATTCTATTGCTCCTTTACCGTTGGAGGTTCCAAGAGGACTTCAATTACCCATGTAGCCTAGTCCTCCAAATTTTGTTTTATCTGTACGATTATCATTGAGAGGAAGCAACCATTTCTCTTTGCAGAATGTTTTCGATTTTGAAAGAAAACCCGAACTTTTCCATGTTTCGATAGATGTAAAGTATAAAAGAAATGATACATCATATCTTAGATTGTATGCCTATTTAAAATATCGAATGCACATATTTACTTAAAATAGTTGTGAATTTAGTTATCTCTTGAAAACGGGTTTTTCTTATACCAAAACTTTGATTGAGCACTTTAATAGAGATAATTGAATAATTGTTAACGCATTTTCAGAATTAAGGGATTTAACGTTCATCATTTTGCTTGTATATTTCTCTGAGTATATTTTAGACATTCGTTTTCAATGCCAAACAAATTCAGAAGAAAAGAGATTCTTCACTGTGACGCAAATAATACAATGCATGCATCCTGAGTGAATGACTGTCAAGGCCCTGTCACACCTTGACGATTTAACCAGCTTATACCGACAAAAATTGGTGAACACGCTGGTATACGCTGAACTACCAATTTTGGGGCATATATACTGTACATAGCGTATTCATAACGAGTTGGACATATACATAACACATTAGTAACTTACATATAACGTTCCGATAACCTGTAGATAACTTATATAGACCTACGGTAGCTGTAAGAAAGTTCTGTGGTCGTCCGGAACACGTCAAATACGTCTACATACTACGTCAATATGCGTTGGAGATAAGTTCGATATAAGTTACACAACTATAGGTTCAAAGTACGTTACTCATAGGTTAGAAATAAGTTTTGGGTACGCTGGACATAATCTCGACGTATTTTGACTTCTGAGTAATCATGTGTGTGGATGTGTCAACGATCCCACATCTTACCTACAACTTATAGCCTACGTATGAGCCATAAGCTGCCATACGTCGACAATTTTATGCATGCACAAGCTGTTTGGACGACCTTGCCGTACTATGATGTATACCAGCGTGCTCAGCGTGCTCTTAACTTACACAAAACCTACACATAACTTATTCGACGAACGCCAGCGTATTCACCAAATTTTCCTTACGTCGGCATGCACTGCCTAAATCGTCAAGGTGTGACAGGGCCTTTAGTGATGTAATCCGAAGTACTTGAAAAACATATTTTCCTTCAAGTCAGGATGCAAGTTCACGCAACTGCCTCATACCATACACTCAATTAATTAGCATTCTTCGTTGCATACATAAATGCTCTAGTAACTCGATAAGATACAATGCCACCAACACAAATCTTTCCTATAAGGGTTTTTGCTGTATTTATTATTACCTGTAATCTATCCCCCACAGGGCCCTGCACAAGTACATATGTAGGTACTTCATGCTATATTCAAGAAATATTTATACTTATTGCCGTTAAAGGTCTTTGAGATATATATTAACTTAAATGTTGTAGCTAAAAATTTGTTTCAATAGCGCTTTGCTGTGAATTCATTGGTATACTGCTTCTGTGTAAAAAAAATACATTTGCTAAAATTAGTCAAACTAAAAGCAAAATTCAATACAGCATTTTACAGAGGAATTTAAAAATAATAAGGATTCTTCAAATTCACTACAAGAAAGCTGCAGGTGCATTCTTTTTTACTTGGTATTGACTATTTACATAAACTATTCTTTATTTTGCAAGCAGGTTGTTAGTGCGTAAGTGTGAATTGCTATATAATTAATGTTCTGATCAAGATTTTCAAACATGCTAAAAAAAACAGTCGATTTGCTTTATTAGCAAAAGGCAATTAAACATTTGTGATTATCAAATGTATGTTTCATATTGAAAATGTATCCAACCCAAAACAAATAATTCATGCATTAGCTTTTTTGTACAAAAGAAATTACCCCACGTCGCAATGATCGCTACCGCAAAAAAAATCTTGAAAAGAAATATAAATTTACGTGCACGGTATAGTCCATTATATCTACACATTTTCCCAGACCTTAACTCAAGACACTGGCAAGGTCATCGTACCTGTGTTTGGAGGTTTTCAGCCAATAATTGTCATGAACAGGCATCGAGTTGATCTATATCTGAGAACGTCTCATTCGTCATCACTACCACTTTCAAAGAGAACAAACGGCTCCAAGGTCGGTAAATGATCGTATCATTTCTAATCAGTCGTCTAGAGCTCCACCCATGTCATTTTGTCTGCTTGTGACAAGGACACAGATAGGGTTCAGTTGTCATCAAGCTCAGGTCGGATCACGCTGAAATTCTCGCAGCCAGAGCGATCTATGATCAAATATGTCTAAACAAAAGGGAATAAAACATCGTGCAATCAAGTTCAGTATATCCTACGACCTCGTGTACTTGAAAGTATCAATGCAAACGTCAAGAACGTATTATAGGCCTAGACAAATCGCTTTAATTCAACTGATATAACCAGTTCACGGAGAAAACTAATATTGTTTCAGTACCAATCAAATTATTGAATCTTATTTCAATGGTAGGTGAGGCGAGTACATTGATTTAGGCTTGAAACCTGGTTTCTATATGATAGTTTGTAACGCAAACGGTTCACAAGACATCAAGACGCAGATATTCGCGGAAGAGACGCTGTGCAATGTCATTCACCAAAATTTAAACAAATGGCGTCCGAAACTTGGAAAATGTTCACCAAAAAAATCTCTTTTTAGGTGGCAATTTTGCCTCTCAAAACCAAATTAAATACTTTAGTTTGATGTAATTTTTTTAACGGTCAGCTATTTTGTTGACGATTGGGGCTGCATATGTTAGTAATAAGGGGAAAATGGACAAAGTGAGAGGTACTAAGCGAGAGTAACGTACTGTAGTTGTACGCCCGTCATGCCAGCGTGGGGCCAGCCTGGTTTCCATATCGACGTGAGAAACGCAGAGAGCAACGCAATCAAGATGCAAACTGCAACTCGGACACATGGAAACGTGTCAAACGGAGTTGTTGCCGACAACGCAGACAAACGCAAACCAGACCGCGAACGATCGGCAAAGTTGAGCCAGGTTCAACTTTGCCGACTGTCTGCATGGATTAGTCGTGGTATCCCCATACAAACATGCATGCTGGAAATTAGGCTTAACTGTAGACTTATCGAAGAGGTCCCTGACTAAGGGAAGGAATGTTCTTTGCTATTCTGTGCAATGGCATGCTGTAAATTAGCTCACTCAAGTGTGAAATGAATCAAGTGGTACCCTGCTGAATCGTATCTTTGGTGAACCACGCTCGTTTATCCCGCCACACACGAGCTTTCTACATCGGTACAATTAGACAAAACGTTATTCGTGGACGTTTGTTGACCACGTAGCTCACCGTGTGCCGTCCTTTTTACGACGTTTCTAACTCGCGAGGCCCTTTCACTAAAATAAAACATGATATTTACATCGTGGCCTTGCCAAAAAAATTTCCAGTATAGAAAATCTTATGTGCAGCAGGTTGAAGAACGTGGCTCGGGTAGCTGGATGCATGTAAACTCTACATCCACATGTACGACAGCAACAACGTGAAGACGGGTGACCAACGCGCAGCGAATTGCTTACAAAGGTATTCTTTATAAAAAAAAACCCAAAAAACATGCGGAATATGTTCTTCTGTGTGTACGTAGTCAATGCGAAATTACCTATTCCTTATACGCCTTACTAACATCCATGACGGTGTAGTCACCACTCACTGTGAAATCAGTGAGTCTTGACAATAGGTGGCAAATCTAAGGACTTGGCGACCTAGGGACCTATCAATTTTACAGTCTTAGACGTTAGTTCTTAATGAAGCTATGAAATATTAATAGTAAGTGGATTTAAATGAATTAAAACATTCCTCACGTGCTCAGTCTTATTGTCATCCATTTCACTGAGGATGCGGACCAGATCGCTGAAGGTGGGTCTGTGACTAGGGTGCTCCTCCCAGCAACGAAGCATCAAAGAGTAGCTAATTGGGAAGAATAGATAAGATACCCATCTTTTATTCGGATACACTAAAGGCATATTGCGGCAATTCAAAATGGAGAACACACCAAGCTGTTTGCTTCCCAGTCCACAAACAAGATGAAAAAAGTAGTTGCCTGCTAAGCAACGACTGCAAATAAAAGGCCCGACCATTATTAGAGAATTACATGCATTGTTCATTGGAAAGTGAGAGTTTTTGTCACCAAAAGAGGTTACTATGGTGATGGTAGTTTCAGGAAGCAAAAAGTAATCAAATCGATTGATTCAATCACTTTGGATGTTTAAAAATTATTTAAAAAAGTAATATCAAGTGAGGATGAAGTTTGAATTTATTATATACAGCGTAAGCTCCAAACTGTTGTTGCCATAAGTTCCAGGATGAAAATCAAATTTGATCTGCTTACATTTTGTCATCACAGTTAGGTGGCTTGCTCATACGATATCCGTCCTTAAGTTCATCTGTCAGTGATTTGCTGGCAATGGATGGGTATGGTGTGCCCCCTGCCAAAAACAATTATTTAAATTTATGTTTTTACGCAAATTGAGGTATAGGTCAAAACAGAAAACTCTGTACTGAGATTGATTGAAGTATTCTTCCTATAAATCAAATAAACACATTGGTAGCATGCATGGGTTGTCTGAGAGAACATTTGAAGCTCACCGATTGAAGCTATTTCCCACAATAGAATGCCGAAGGACCATCTAGCATCAGACAAAAGAAACAAAAGTAAAAGTATTATTTTTTATTTGTCATCATCACAAAGGACAAAACAATATACACAAAGAAAACGAGATGACAAGAGCCAAGAAAGTGAACCTTATCACTATTGCCGGCAGGCGCACAGACCCAAATTGTACGTGTTTTCTAACTTCTACTTCAGGAAGAGAAGTTTCAAGGATTTCATTTTAGTCTAAAGCGAAAAAATAATCTATACCTCTATCTGTACTATCAACCAAGACAAAAACGAACTTTGCACCATTGCATCAGACTGATCTGTATCACCCAGTAGCTCTTTGAAAAATTACTCATGTACGTTTTATTCCATGATTAGTGTTCCTTAATTTGAACGCTTTCTTGACGGGCGCTCTTTACTACTGGCTTCTTTACTAAAATTGCGTAGTCTCAATTCAAGAAGCCTCTGTGGTGAATTAAGTTCAATTATAGGGTATTTAGAAATATACACAAATAGGCAAGAATCAAGACTCTGGGCCGTAGGATATTTCTGATAATTGCGGAATTGTTTTATATTTTGGCAAAAGTAGTTGTTCGTATTGCTCTATTTACTCACACATCACTCTGGGTTGTGTAGGTATGATCTATCAGCGATTCAATAGCCAGCCAACGAGTAGGAACACGACGCTGAAAAAATAGAAGAAAAATTATTCTGAGTGAAAGACTCTGGTCTTTGAAAGAACATCTTATGACAGTTCACAATTGAAAATGATTTGCTACTCAAATGCTCCGAGGCACGGAGATTGTTATAAGATAATGGTTAATTCTATTTATGACGCTGGCTAAGTTCATTGTTGGCTCTACCACATAAACTTAGAATACGAATTAACAATTGAACAACACGCAGGTATAAGACACACCATAGAAGTCTGCACGTATATGTCCTGTCCCCTTGAGAGTCCAAAACCAGACACCTTCGCAACTAGTCTCTCGTCAAGCAAAATGTTTCTTGCAGCCAGATCGCGATGAATGACCTGCAAAAGTAAAACTTTGCAGTAAAACTTTTGTTTCAGAATGGTTCAAACAGCAAGCAAACCAGTCGGTCCATAGTTCAACAGCACTGATTGATCAGCATTTGGACCTTTTTTTTCACGTACCCCTGACATGGCTAGGTGCTTCATCCCTTTAGCAATATCGAGAGCAAACTTGATGAGTTGGGTAGAGGAAAGGGCTCCCTCGTCCGAGTCTGACTGTAAGCGATCTCGTCGTAGATAGCTGCGCAGATCACCCTTGGGCAGATACTCCAAGGCAACGTAAAGGTCGTCTTTGTGAATAAAAAAATTGAAATGATTTAGTACACTCATAGAAATATAGGAATTAAAAATTGAGAGGCTTTTCATTCCAGTGGCAAGTGGGGCTTTCAGATGACCTGTAGAAGAACTGCTGTTTCTGTAATAAAATGTAACATTAAAAAAAGGCGTCTAAAGTAAGCCTATACGTGCACATTATGACTCATTTCTGTATTCGTCTTGAAAGAAGCCTACTCTTGATCATTGTATTACCTTCATGCGGGCAAGCACCAAGTAACGACACCACGTTGGGATGATAGCCAATGTTG
This sequence comes from Acanthaster planci, assembly GCF_001949145.1. Next base: position 1,090,074 of record NW_019091447.1, read on the forward strand.
GTCATTGTACGAAATTCCTCCATGAAGTCTTCACGATCAGTTTTCGATGTATGTCCTATGGTTGCAAAGAAACCAAAACCAACCGTATTAAGACCGTGGCGATGTCCGAAACGGGCTTCCTGAGCTACGGCTAGGTCTATTGTCTAAGCGTCTCCACACATTTCCAATGAAGTGAAGACCTAGACCTTGCAATAGACAACGATGCGGATGTAGCCTCCACCCACTACCGACTGATTACGTTTTATTAATTTGCTTATGTCAGGGCGTGCTGAGATTGCGCCATGGAGTTGCAACATATTTATTCAAAGTTCTTTTCCACAGTATCAAACTCATTCAATAAGAAAAATATATTACAAAGAATACAACAGTCCACAAATCCTACAGAAATTTAATGTTTAAGAAATAGCAGGTAAGCCTATTAAAAAACAAAGCTACAAACACAAGCCCCAGACAGGAATTCTTATTGAGGCCACCAAGGTAAAGAGCAGATCTGCATCCAGGGGGAGGTTGGGGTTTACTCCCCCCCCCCGTCGTGACAAGGGAAAAAGAACGAATGAATGAAATAATTACAGTAATGATAAAAGGATGACATCGATAAGGTTTCTTTTTTGTAGTCCTGAGTAACTATGTATAGTGTAGTACATTTATTCGCCCGTCAGCAACAATCAGACATAGGCCTAAATGAGGGGTTAGAGCCTCGGGAAAATGTCTGGATTCGCCCCTAAAGAGGTAACATGTATAAAAACAATACACCTATTGAGTTGTCTGTCACGCAAAACATCTGGGCTTAATGAGTGTGCTGTAATGTACGTATTGACATATAAATTACCAAGGAATCACGGTATGTTTGACTTTAACTTCAGTTTTTTTATGCTATACCTTTCAGAACTTTGATTGCTGTCTTGGTAATCTTCCCGTCAATGTTCACAGTTCCTGATCTCACTTCACCAAAGTTCCCTTGACCGAGGACTGTGTCCTCAACCACCAAGTTCTTCCACTTAATCTCCCATCTCAGCGCCCAAGATGGCAAGCCAATATCTTCGTAGACAGTCAACGCTATAACATCTTCTGGCATTGTCACTTCGTAGTCAACTTCATCCTGTGCATCAGAATGTGCCATAAAAGAAAGGGGACCAAATATATTTCACATATTCCATGCGTAATTGTTTTCAACGTGTTCAAACAGGTACATCGAGTAGCAAACATGCGAAATCCTTAAAATCAAAGCAAATTTATTATTATTCATTGGAATGAAATAGGTGGCATACACCATTGTTTCGTAAAATGCCGAACGACGAGGTTTTTACAAGTACTTTATTTTTTTCTGTACGGGCTAATTCTTTCATTTCCTTGTCTCGCTCTTTATATGAACTACTTTATAATTTAAGATTATCTAAGATAACCAAGCATGACACTTACCATCTCCACAATTGTCCGTTTTGGCCGATTATTCTTTGGCGTTCTTTTTTTCCTCCACATCCTCACACCACATGCGATCAATACGATGGTGAATGCCGTACCTACTACACTCACCACGGCGATTACTGCAGTATTGTTGGTTTGGTCATTTGCTAGAGACAAAATTATCAGAATAATTAAAAATAACTCAGCTCAAAAGTTCGTGGAAGTGAAAGGTCTTGATTAAAAAATCAATCAAATAATGCTCAGTTAAAATGCGCAACATACGTTTTAAAACATCTGATCTAACTAACTACCGATTGCTAAGCTGTTGTAAAAGAGGTTTTAAAGCAAAATACAGAGCTTGTGAGCTCCTGTCCACTATCTGGTGTAATCGAGTACTTATGATTGCTTGCATCCATGACTGAACTGTTCTTATCCTACCACGTTGTTTCAGGTGTAGGCCGTGCAAAAACCACGCAGTCAAACCTATCCTAAAATATATTTATATATATATATAACAGTTCTATTTGACAGCTTAAGGAAAATTGTCGATGAAACGTCTCTTATCACAAGGTCCAGTGATTAATATGGTGTCGTCGATTTCACAAGGTCGACCTCACAGAATAAATGTTTCAGTCACTGTTGGTCCAAATGGTTTTTACAGACTTCTCACTTTACCGCAAAAACTCTGTCAAAAACAACACTTTCTGGTGGAATCAAATGACCACACCAAAATGTGTTACTTTAACACCACTGTTGTTACGTTATACACCCACAAGTGTTGCAGTGCACTGGAGAGTGGTAAAAGTAATACCAACAGTTTTGAAATAACACTAAAACTTTTAACACCGGTGTAAAGTGTTGGCATGGTCCATTGATAATACTGGGGTTTGCAGTGTTGCCATAAACCATGCTCGGTGGTAGTTTTCTTAGATAAATCACAAAGATAAAGTGATTTTAAACAAATGAATTCAAAATTCCAATCCCTTTCAAGTGAAAAACATCAGATTTTTATCAAACAACTAAAACATTTTCTTTAAAATGCAACCATCTCACAGAAAAATAGTTAACAGCCTAGACGTACTCTATTTGGTCTTTTCATTTGATAGAGTAACATTTTAGTATAGTTTATTTGAAAATATAAGAATCAACACACAAGTACACGTAGGTCCTACCTATGCATGTCTTTCCATCTCCACTTGGATTACTAAAGCCAGTGTTACACATACAAGTGAAGCTACCAACGGTGTTAATGCATTGCGCATTGACACAATCATGTTGAGGTAGTGATGCTGAGCATTCATTGATGTCTGAAGGCAAACACAAAAAATCAACTGAATAACCTCTGAGCATTGAAAACAGTTGGATGATAAAAACGCAGTAGTATTCATTTCAGTGGACGATTTTGGTTCCATTAACTCACACAACCGTGACAGAAATTCCAGTGCGGACATTGGTTTTGTCTCACAGCGAAATAAATCATGTAAACGGATGCTTCAGCTGATAATATAATTTGTGGAGGGGTCAAAAAGAAATCCAGAGCTGTTTATGGAGAGAGTTGCGACATGAGTGTTTCGATAGTTAGAATCAAAATGGTGGATTATGCGTCAGCACACATGGACAATTAGCACACAATACCTCATGCTCCAAACGCAATGACCAGCCATTTTGGTTCCAAAGCCTTATGTACGTTAGCGCTACTTTCTTTATATACAAGACTGGCAAAATCAGTCACAAAGCGACCTCAGTCATATGAACAACATGCCTTGGTTACTTTTCGGTAAAATGCCTTGTGTAGAAAGTCCAAGTGCGGACAATGGTCACATTTGACCATCAATTCGGTAAAACCCTCGGTGAAAGTCCATTGCCGACACGGAGCAACAGGACAAAAGTCTATGTATTTTCATGCATAGACTTAAAAAGAGTCAGTCCAAACTGCATGTAAACATGCTTAGTGGTAAATATTAGGTCAAGAAATGCTTTTATGGCACACTCGAACAAAATGAAGATCAAAGAAACGAACGCTTCATGAAGGTTGCGTTTAGAATTTACAGACAGATACCTGTACATATCTTCCCATCTCCACTTGGATTACTAAAACCAGGATCACAGGTGCAATTGCAGCTTTCGTCAGGCAGTCGGTTGGGTTTACCATTGACGCAAGGCGGGCATTTAGTAATGTCTAATAATCATAAAAAATCAACTAAATAACTGATGGGAATTGAAACAAACAAGGTGGCAGGAGTGTGCAAAGAAGGAATGTATTGTGGATTTTCCTAACACAAAGCACTCCCCATCTCATTTGTATCCCTTCAAAAAGGTAGCTGTAATTAATTTGTTGAAATACAAAACTTCAAAATGCACCTTTTTGTTTCACTGTTTCGTTTTGGTTTTATGCTGACGAGTGTTCCCATATTCATGAGAAAAAGGGTGTTGTCATCTCAGGAAGAAAGCCTCAATGACACATTGGTTTGTACTAAAAATATTCTGCATTTTTTGTAGATTTGTTGGACCCAGTTTTCTCTTCAACGCTGATTTCATTATTGTTTATATGCATAGAAGTAAGAAACCATCAATACCTTTTTCAGAAACGTTTTAGTAAGTAAATTCTAGATCACGGTTTGAAAAGAAAAATCTATGGATTGAACTTTATCTTCTCTCGATGACTTCACATTTAGAGCGCCTTCAGTTGTCCAGGAAAGCATGGATAATTTAAATTATTTTAAAAAGTGCACTTTTCATGGTATTTCACCAAACAGGAACGTAAAAGAATTTCCAAACATTGAGAAGGAAAATAATGCTGAAGAAAAATTGAGTTCCACAAAAATTCATTGCAGCCAAACTTTAACCCTGAAAACGTCAGCGACGGACTCCCCTCAGCATTTTCTCCAATATATCCCTTGTCCCTTGTAGGACTTTTCTTTACACGCCCACACTTCCTGACCTTCGGGTCTTTTTAAATACCTTGCAAATATACCGATTACCGTGAATTTTTTATTACTCTGCTCATGTTAAAAATCATAAAAAAGACTAAAAGCCTCACTTCAATGAGACCATTATCTTAAGAGAGCGACTTATAAAAACTTGTTTAATTTTTGCTGGAAGCGAACATCATTGCAACACGAATAGCAAAAGGTTTTACTTAAGCAATCTGGAAAAGTTGGAAGCTCTGGAGGGGGGTTACAGTTGAATATTGGACAGTTTCTGATGTCATCACTGCCGCTCAGCAAACAGTACTGCCCACTTGCATAGCATGCATAAAGCAAGCACACGGACGTCATCACATTCAGGTTGGTCCAGAGAGATGCCATGGCACTGGTTGTCATCTGTAACGCTTTAATCTGTGTACAAGAAACTGGGAGACGTGAATTTTAGGTCTGTGTCAGACATCCTTCTTCATGGAAATGTTCTCCTTCTTGTATATCCTCTGGGTGCAATAATCAATTTGAAGGTATCTTAAGTCGATTGTGTCGTAACAACACTGATCCGAAGAAGTGTTTTATGGACAAGAATCTACATCCAAGATATTTTTTTGCCTGTTCTGATCACTCACCTTTCGGTGCCTCTAATATTTTGAACTTTTTTCATGCTGTTTACAAATACAACGCTGTGAACGAGCACGAAGGTCCATACCTTCAAGCATTCAGCAAGCCTATCATGGCAATTCCGAGCGATGCAAAGGGAAAATATACCCGGAAGAACTTCTGCTTCCGCGTTGCAACTGTGCACACAAACTCTAATACATGTAGTCAGGTTGCAGTCTTTCAGACATGCAAACAAAAGTACTGACCCGTTCTATTTTCAAAATGTACTCTCGATGAATATTCAACACGAACTTCGTCATGAATCCTGGAATTATGACCTTTTGACCAACCTTGGCAGCCATTCACTATTTGCATAGTTCAGTGACTCTCAACTAGACTGAACTCGGTTCAGAGTTTGAGAAGGTTGCAATGATATCAATTGTCCAATCGATTGAGAAGCGCACGATTCCATTTATATGGCAAAATTTAGCTTTTTCTCATTAGCCAAATTGGCCGGCAAAATATGGAAGGACACTCAGCAGCGCAGTCAAAGCAGAAGCCAAATTTATGTGAAGTTGAACAAGTTTTCGTAAGAGGTATACACTTAATTCAAGTATTGTTTGAAAACTCTTGGTAAAGGAAACAGACAAAATCCATCTTGGAAGAAAACAAAAGAGAACACTTCTGGAAATTTTGAATGCATATCTGGTTTTATTTTGTCTTACAGCTTACTATTTATGACTACCAAGATTTCAAATTTAACCATGGGAAAACGGCTGCTCGGGTGCATTCTTAGTTGGAATTTTAACGATTATAGCTAGCCCACTTGCTACATTAAGTTGGTCGCTTACGGTAAGGAAGTATACGGTAAAAATAACCGTAAATGCCTGCCTACCTGAAGCCAATAATAAAGAGGGAGTTATACCACTGTAAGACAGGTCATACCCCCGAATTCATTTGACTGTGTGAGTAACTCTGATTGATTGACAGAATTTTTTAAATCCATTTAGCAATAAATGTGGCCCATGAATCTATACAAAAAACAGCTTTAGCGCTCGAACTACAGTTCGCTTGACTGCCTTTTGACAATGTGCGCACAATATTTACCATCCAAATGACCCCCATTGTCCTGTTTTGTAAACTGCCATCCTCACAAACGTTTTTGCCAGAGAGAGTAACTCTCTCAGTGCTAGTGCAAATCCGATGACATTATACACACTTCTTCTCTCTGTCGTGATAAATTAAATCAGCTATTGCAATGGTAACCAGCATTGTGACCGTGTCTCGGGGCCCAGTTCCTATAGTGGTAGACTAAATGATGCAAACTATCTATCTTTCGGAAGAAATTTATTGAACTCAATTGTAATCGTCACTTTAAATTTGTTTACAATTTTTGGAAATTCTTGTGATATTTGAATTGAAGGGTATTTACGAATGGAGTGGTATACAGCTCCGTTTAATATTGGCTATATTTTCATTAACTTCACCAGGTCCCCTCCACACTTTCATTCCTTTGTTATGTCACTGTAATCACCGCACTATGAAAATGATTTTAAAAATCTCCATCGTCCCAACAAGTATGAAACTCGTGCATCCCTGGTACAGGATTAGCTAAGTTTCCAATCGATACTGCGTAAAACACCAGTTTACTACGAGATTTTTCATTAAGGCTGTTGCCTTGTTATGTTTAACTACTACATGAGATGAGCTTTTACTATCTTGGATAAATTTTCTCATTTAAATTTTATGAATATTGCAGAATTCAGCAGCTACCTATAATTTCAACATGTCCTAAGTAAAGACAATAGTTGCCTTACCCAATATTCCCATAATTATTCCGATTAACACTTCTAAGATAACAAGTAAAATTTGAAAAAAAAAAAGTTTTATTTCCGCATGGAAAGTACACGACTATAATAACATTCCAAATACATTATTCCAGCAACCCTGAGAAAACAGAGACGAAGCGGCACACAGGATTGGAAAGATGAAATATTTCAGTCTGATTCCAAGTATTAATAAAGGATAATATTTACTATTTACAAAGCATCAGCCGTTTGTATCTGTCTATATGCATAAAAATGAACAAACTGCCCTTAAGTCAATACTTTCAATTTATAATCACGATACCGTTCAGGAAATGAAAGTACGTAACAGCAGTAGCGGGTGAAGCCAATGTATGGCCACCTCACCTCTTATTATCATTGCTTTGTGTGGTGTTAAAAATGTTTAAATACATTAAGAATAAAGGTAATCCTTGCTTCTTTAATTTCTAAACTGCGTATACAGGTATCTGCGTACTTGACTTAACCAAAATAAAGATTAGTTAAACGTATGCGTTACCTTTTTGTTGTAAAAGATTAAGTATACATTTAACTATCTTTAGTTTCACACAAATTGTCTGAGTGTTTGGAAGAAATGTCAGAATGTAAAATATTAAAAAATGGAGTAAGTACAAAGTTGGTCTTAATTACCATAATTTCTAATACTATTAAGATAGATGTTTTATTACGACCAAAACACACAATGAATAAAACACAATTACCTTGAAGGTAATTTAAAGTGTCTATGTATTTTGAATGTCAACATTACTAAGAATTATGGGTGAATTACTTCGTTTGCATAAATATTTTGGTCATCCCTTCTCCAAACATGCTTTGTGCAAGAAGTGTAACATTTGTAGTTTTAGTCACAGACACTGATTTAATTCACACATTTAATTTTCACAGTTATCGCAGTTTATTCATATTGACTCATTACCTGAATAATATTTTAAAGCTTGAGGGCTTCGAAAGGGTACTGTCTGTCTTCTTAACAATAACAAAGTCTTTATTCAAACTGTAAAAAGGAAAATCATCGGTGCAATTTCATATCAAAAAGAACAAATATTCAACACGCAGTTTTGGGACTTATTCATACTGAAACATTTGAAGACTGTTTCATTTTTACCACTCTCATGCTCTGAAGAAATACACACACACCGTGAAGTCGGTGAGAAGTGAACTGTTATTTGCATAATGCATTTATAATCTCAATTCCTTAGGTGAATCTGCTGACGGCGAGTCTCGCACCTACAGTTCAGTTGTCATCAAGCTCTGGTCGGATCACACTGAAATTCTCATAGTGAGCGCGATCTACAGCCATGTATGTCTGCAACAAGATCACAAAGTTAAAATCTGTCATCAATTTAGTCGTAAGTATTTTCACGACCTTGAGTACTAGAAACTAAAGCAGATTCCTTAAAAAGTGCAGATGATTGACTTATAGAAATGTTTAGAGTCAATAATACCAAACAGACATATGTATAAAATTGAAGAAGTACATTCGAAGTTCATTATTTTGTAACTGTATGCAGCTCACGGGACAGAAGCGCAATTAAGTCTCCAACTGACTTGTCAATTTCATTTTATTTATTTGCTTTAAACTTTGCTCAGAAAATATTTCTGCCTTTGTTTTTTAGTCTTTCTAAAGTTCAAATGAACAAACCCAATATGTTAGTGGTGAAAAAAGTGGTTAAAAATCTTTTAATACTGCAAAGACAAAGGAAGAAGCAGCTAATGCATTTTGCAAAGATGGATCCTAGTACAAAGCTAACAACTAAGCTGCAAAGAACTATATTACTGACGGAATGCGTGAAATTGACATTCTCTTTTGAAAAGATTCCTCACGTTCTCAGTCTTATTGTCATCCATTTCTCTGAGGATGCGGACCAGATCGCTGAAGGTGGGTCTGTTGCTAGGGTCCTCCTCCCAGCAACGAAGCATCAAAGAGTAGCTAATTGGGAAGAAAATGAAATACAAAAATCATCAATGACCTTGTACACCGAAAAGAAAATAAAAGCTCAATAGATATACCACAGGTATAACATACCAGTTACAGGAAATAACATCTGCCATTTTGCGCTGTTGCTTACCGACGGACACCAGTCAAGGCAATGACACTTCGCAGGTTTTCATACAGAGTTCATCATCGTACGCACAGAACATTAGGAAAACACATTTGGTAATTTATGATGATACAAACAGGAATGTGTGCATATTTATTCACTCAATAACACCAACCATTTAAAAATTTTGCTTAAACTAAAAGAAAACGTTGCACTGAATCGTATGGATCGGAAAGGTTGGAGCATACTTTTCTGTTTCCAACAATGGTCCATCCTACCGATTTGAAATCTTATAAAATCTTCTTACATTTCGTCATTGCAGTTCGGTGGTTTTGACATGCGATATCCGTCCATAAGTTGAGCTGCCAATGACTTGGTAGCAATAGATGGATACGGGGTGCCCCCTGTGCCAAATGAGCGAATCGTGATTAAATTGTAGAGAATCTAATAACTTCTTTAAAAGCACATCAAAAGCACATTAAGGCTACAGCTGTGGCCTTAATGGAGGGTGAGACAATCTGAACGATTCGAATCAGTTCGGACTTTGTGAATGCAGTCATGAATTGTACTGCATAAGTTGTGGATTTATTTCTACATGATGTCCTAGATGACTCACCAATTGAAGCTATTTCCCAAAGCAGAATTCCAAAGGACCACCTGATGTTAGACAGAAGAACAACACTATCATCAGCCATGGCACAAATAAGTGAAACGTAGCGTTGAATTACTAGAATGCACAGGAAAGAGGATTTTATAGCCAAACCATCATAGTTTGGAAAATTCAATGATATATGTATGTCAAAAGAGCTGACGGTACCTCGGCTGCTTGGCTCCCCAGCATTGATTGGAGTAATCTCTATCAATCTTTGTGCTATCCTGTCTTGATATTTTCATGAAGTATTCTCATTCACCACTTTTTACTTACACGTCACTCTGGGTGGTGTAGGTACGATACATCAAGGACTCAATAGACAACCAACGAGTGGGAACACGGCGCTGCAAATTATCAAGAAGTATAAGTATTACTTTTTGTAAACCTTTACCAACTTAACAGGCAAACTGAAACGTAAATGTGTAAAAAAAACATGGCAAAGAGCTTACTACTTTCTTCACAAATTGGTTCACTTCATTTCTCACAAACTTTGTTAGACAAAGATCAACACCAGTGAAACAACACGCATCTAAAATGCATACCATAGAAGTCTGGACGTAGATATCCTCTCCCCTTGAAAGTCCAAAGTCAGAAACCTTAGCAACCAGTCCCTTTCCGAGCAAGATGTTTCGTGCAGCCAGGTCACGATGAATTACCTATCGAAAAAGATCACTAGAGAGAAATGTAAGCTGAACATGATTTTTTGAATGACAGAAGAAAACACAAACACGCAAACAGATTCCCACTACAGGTAGTTAATTACAAATGAATCGAATTGCTTAGTAACTTACCCCGGACATAGCTAGATGCTTCATTCCCTTAGCAACGTCCAGGGCAAACTCAATGAGTTGGTCAGACGATAAGGCACCCTCACCTGAGCTTGACTCCAAGCGGCCTGTGCGCAGATAGCTGCGCAGATCACCGTTGGGAAGAAACTCCAGAGCAACGTAGAGAACATCTTTGTAAACAAAAACAATCGTAATAATGATAGGTATAGGTGTTGAGTTGTAAACTTACATTTATCAAGACTGAGGTCGTTTACAAACTTACCTTCATTCTGACAAGCCCCAAGTAACGACACAACATTAGGATGGTAACCGATGCTGGTCATTGTACGAAATTCTTCCATGAAGTCATCACGATCAGTTTTGGATGCTTGTCCTGCGATCATAAAGGAAACGTAGAGAACAAACCATGTATCTTTTATTGTAAGGTCACTGCTGTACGGTGGCTGATCTCCGCCAGGAATACACTTTTTTAATTTACGGCGTTATAACGCCTTACGGCGTCCACACACCCACACACATGAGGCTCCGCTCATGCGCATAGTATTTGCAGTTATTGTGGCCGTCCTTGGACGGTTTGAATCTTGCAAGGTATGTGATAAAAGCCCTTTTTCTGCAGGTAGTCCTGATGCTCATTAATAACATGGATATAAAGCCTGGGCGGTAGGTCTAATAGGGCGTTATAACGTCATAATACGGCGTTATTACGCCCTAAAATGGGGCGTTCCAACGCCGTATGGGGCGTTATAACGCCGTAAAATAAAAAAAGTGTATTCTTGGCGGAGATCAGCCACCGTACTGCTGACTAAAAGCAGTTTTTCCATTGGATTTTTCTTCCATTGGATTTTTTCTTCCTTGGCCAGGCAGAAACTTCCCTTGACATTCCTTCGTGTCAATCTAATGCACATTCCCACGTAGACCTTCAAATTTTTTACCGTAAAGGAACATTTATTCGCTGTGAAAGATGAATACATTGCCAGCCCCAAATCGGCCAAATCTGCCACCTTTTACGTGGCGTTTGAACAAGATGTACCCGTACACAATGTGTCTATAGCTTTATCCGGGCACGCTTCACTGTGTGTGCGCGGCACACTGTCACAGTGTTCGCAAGGAGACGGGGAACCATACGTCCATTTTCACGTGCAAGCTGTCGATCTCTGTGTAGCGGTAGTCTTTTTCGTAGGTCTAGCGTGGTGGCGTTCAATCTACATTGTACGGGAACTGTTCCCACTAGACTTTTTAGCGCCCCTGCTAACTTGCTGTGGCTGAGAGGAAATATTGTGCGACCTTGTTTTGCCTGGTCAGGTACATGTACAAGTAATGCACAACTTGAAATGGACGTTAGTTTACCGCGTTTTTCCCACTGGATTTAATTTTGTAATTCTACAGGAAGGTAGAGGTAAATTTACCGAAAGAAGTGAAATGGAAACACACTTTTAGTTTTTACCACTCAAAGTACATGATTTTGTAAAATATTAAATTTTATGATTTCATTACGATTTGCATCTTCTTTGCCTCTGCGCCATACTCTATTTGCGTGATGTTCAATTCAAGGACTGATAAACTTACGGAGTTGACATCATGTAAAACAAAACATTTGTGTAACCTTTTAGAACTTTGACTGCTGTCTTTGTCATCTTCCCACCAATGTTCACAGTTCCTGATCTCACTTCACCAAAGTTCCCTTGACCGAGGACTTTGTCATCAACCACCATGTTCTTCCACTTAATCTCCCATCTCAGCGCCCAAGATGGCAAGCCAATGTCTTCGTAGACAGTGGACGCTATACCATTTTCTGGCACTGTCTTTTCGTAGTCAACTTCATCCTGTGCATCAGAATGTGCCATAAAAGAAAGGGAACCAAAATGCATTTCACGTATTCCATGCGTAATTGTCTCCAACGTTTTCAAAGAGGAGTAAATCAAACAGAAAACATAAGAAATCCGTAAAATCAAAAGCAAGGTAGCATTATTCATTTGAAAGAAATAGCGAACACACAATTGTTTTGTAAAATGCCGAACGACTACGTTTGTTAAATGTACTTTAATTTCCTTTTACTGGCCAATTCTTTCATTTCCTTGTCTCGCTTGTTATGCACTCATCTATTATTTCAGATGACCAGAGATGAACCAAGCATTACACTTACCATCTCCACAATTGTCCGTTTGGGCCGATTATTCTTTGCTGTTCTTGTTTTCCTCCACATCCTCACACCACATGCGATCAATACGATGGTGAATGCCGTACCTACTACACTCACCACGGCGATTACTGTAGCATTGTCGGTTTGGGCATTTGCTAGAAAGAAAATTACCAGAATAACACACAAAATAACGCAATCTAATTTTGATAACGTGAGCTGAAAGGCCATGGAACAGGAAGGCTATGGAACTGACAAGTCTTTAATGAAGAGAATTTCAATAAATAATGCTTAGTTGAAATTCTTAACACGTGTTTAATGCATCTGTTCTAACCGTTGCTTGTAAACGAGCTTTACAGCAAAATGCCAATATTCAGATCATGGAAGTAATGTATTATCGTACTATGTGATGTGAAATAGGCCTTAAGCGTCATGCTAATATGGGAAGCTCAAGTCGAAAGCACGTTGATGTGTCCATTTTAAACAAACTTCAAGACTACACAGGGGAGTCAGACTGGTAGTTGGTTCAATCACACTTCAACATTGATCATTCCAACAGGAAATAGCCATAAGGGGGAAACTAGAACAACTCGAACCACGGACAGCACCTAAAATACGCTGGTCAAGATACCTCGATATAGGACTCTTTCTTTCCTTTATTAGTGTCCATGATCCTGCATATATAATAATGCTGAGAGTGTTTTGCAACTCCTATGCCTCGCCTAATATATTACCTGCGTGCTTCCAACAGTGGCAATTTGTTGTAGAAACCTTTAAACATTAACTGCAGCGTTTTTCCTTACCTGTGTAGATTGGTTGCAACAAGTCACTCGTTACATAATCTTCCTGTAAAAGGGAAGAACATCATTTTCAAAGTAATGAACAATGATACAAAAGTGCTGTAAACAAGATAACGTGAGGGGACCAGGATTTGTTTTATTTCATACACGCACCTCTCACCTTTACACAGGGGACTCATGGGAATCTTTAAAACCCGGAATCTTAGAAACATCAGGAGTGTTACCCTTATCCCTGAGATGACTCACTTAACCAAAAGATCATCTGGTGGCTTCAGCCCATAACCCCTCACATTTGGTAGTTGAATAAATGGTCTCAGGTCTTACTGTTCTATCTTCCAACACAGCATACGCCCTCATGAACGCTGTATACTTGGTACTAGGCGCTAGCGGTCCATTCTCTCCCTCGTGGCGTCGTGTTGTTTGCCTTCGCTTGCGTCTTGAGTCATTGCTACCACACACAGAGGTTCCTCCACTCCCTATCGTAACGTCTCTTCCTTCAATCAGTTCGTGCCTTTTATGTCAGGGATCATAACTATTTCAAGCGCGTTGTTTAACTAAAATAACAATTATGATAACTTGGTTCTACGGTTTACTCGATTCAGTGTGTTCCTACTGTTATAAACATTGTATAAATTGTAGCCAATTTGCTTTGTTAAATTAGGGCGATTGATAGATATATGCATAGGAATTCTTATAAAATCACTGCTTTCAATAAAACCAAAGTTCTCTCATTTCAAATCTGGATAGAATGTATTCATTGCTAGACGTCTTTGGACGCTTTCAGCATGCGCAGTGAGTTTTCCTAATGACGTAACAAGCCTTTTTTATCACAGCA
>NW_019091447.1:1104188-1114992 GCF_001949145.1 Acanthaster planci
TCTGAGCGACATCTGGCGCCCACTGCTAGCACCCAAGACCACCACCACCACCACACGGGCAGTAGGGTCCTCTATACCTGAAACTCAGGCCCCCCTCATCCCCTGGTGTTAGGGTCCTCTCTACCCGAAGCCAACCCATCCCCAGTTTCCCGCCTAAACTAGTTTCCCGCCCAAATTTGCATCCCTAATTCTCGACTGGATCCAACACCTACATGCTCCAGTGTACCCTCAGCAGGCCACCAAGCCACATCACGCTTCACCGACTCCAGACAACCTTTATTACACGGCATCCACTAGAGTCAGCAACACATTCTCCTGAGGACGGCCAGAGCATACTGGCCGAAACGTCGAGTTGAACACTCACCGGTTCTTCTCAGAACCACACCTCTTCCCAAAAGAGAATTTTTACATGGTGTACCCGCAAACCTACATCTTATGTACTTCCGCCATGCAAAGCTTCAAATCTTACTAATATAATTCATGTTAACATTATAAGTTTTTGTTCTATTTGTTAATCAAAAGCACTGCTGTACTGGTGTGACAGAACGCACATACCCTGCTAAGGTCAATGCTACATAAGCTCTTCCTGCTGTATCATATGCCTCCTGGTAGGTACCAAGCATGTCAGGATGATACAAAACATCCGGGTCTCTGTCATCGATGACGTCATTATTATTCAACTGAATGACTGTTACTTCAAAGCAGCTGTTGAAGAAATGACAGGCTTGAGTGAATTTAAGTGCTCAGCAATTTCTTGTTTTGATATTGAAATTTAGCTTTGTGGAAATGATGTTGTATGAATGGATTCCTCAAAGGACCCTAATACTGTCAATATACTGACCAGGTATTATTTGATTCAGGTTTTGTGCTAGATACAAGTTAAACTCTGGGCCAAAAATCAACTGTAGCATTTTAGTGTAATGGTAATACATCAGTCGTTGTACCTGATTGGTCCGCTTCGTTGACTTACTGTTGCTAACCTCATTTTGAATGTATTAGCAGTTAGAGGATTGTTGACATCTGTTGCCAGGACAGGAACCATTGGCTTAGCAGGAACTATGTATGATTTGCAGTATGAAAAGAATGGAAACGTTGTGTCAGTTGGGTGTGATTCAAGCAAAAGGTCAATATAAAGACTATGATTTATAGTTCGTGGAAGCAATCTACTTCAATACCTGCTGCGTTGGTGGTGCAGCTACCGACTGCTTCTGTGCTGTTTTCTCCGTTGCTATAGTAGTGGCGCTGACTTTGAATCGAAAGTCTGTAAAACTGGCCAAGTCTGTCTTGTTAAATGAATATGATTCTTGACTGCTATCGATAATCTTTGCACCGGAATTTTGGCTATCGGCCTGTGCACTTAATCCTGTCCCAGGCCGGGGATATGCAGTGTAGTAAACCTGGAAAGGTACAATAATCACGAGAATGTTGAGTATTGTTTCTATATCTTTGTCTGTTGAATGCTGGACTATCGCCATGGGTCTAGTAATTTAGTAGGATCGCATTAGTGCCCACGGTGCATCATTCTATCATGGACACTGGTTGCAACTTAGAAGGTGGTATATTTTGAGGCGAAAGTTTATCCTCTTACTGCAATATTTGTGGAAGTCAATTGGTGTTAAATGAACACCCTATATGGCAATTTTCACCGACACTCTGTGTTAATAGATAATTTTGTTTCTGGATTAACAGAAGCTTTTAAATTTAGACCCTGGGAGTGAGACTGATGCCTACAAACTATATTACTTGATGAAATTGATTGTTTTACCGTGTAACTTTGAATGATTCCGTTTTCAAATTCAGGCCGGTCCCAGCTTACGATGCAGGAGTTTCCCAGCTCTTGGCTTGCAACATTCAGTGGTCTTGATGGAACTGGACAGGGGAATTATTGTACGCCGATAATTTTGGTGAAGAATAAAATGACATAAATGCTACAAAAATCGTTTTGCTTAATTTGCAAAATTGTCGTCTTAGTTTTCGTCCATCCCCTTCCTGCCAGGACCACAAAGTCCCCGAAGGGAGGGTTTTCTTTGAGTATTAGGTACAGGAGCAAGGTTCATTTATTTGGAGAGGAGTAATTGCTTTCGTCATTTTTTGAGGCTTGCGTTTTTCGACGCTTGACAGATCGAGTGCTTGTTTTCAACGTGCATGCCAATAAAAACTATCCAATTGCTGCCTTCAGCCTTGCTTACAACATGCTTCTGAAACCGTCAAAATAACTTTGCCATCCCTGAGACTACGATATATATATAACTGATATTTTTATTATACTATTTTCCATGTCGTAGCCACGTTTTGTCGTGATGACTGGCTTTTGGAAACGAATCATAATTAAGACATATCATTCTATACAAGGCTGCCTCACTTTCTTGTGAAGTTTTGAAAATTCGTTGGGTTGGGTTGCTTGCAAGATCTTGCCCGCCTTCCGTGTTAAATGCAATCACCACCACAGTGTACTCGGTGTATGCTGTCAGACCTTCGACTGGGAATGATCGTCCTAGTACTTGATCTGTTGTGGGCGAAACATTGAGAAACAGATGAATTTCCAAGGATAGTGGACATTTATGTCTTTATAATGAAAATTTGATTTTTGTCATGACATTCTTTAAAGACTTGTGATGTAAAGGTCTGCACTGCTCTTCATTTTTGAGGATATTCATTCTTCTGATTTGTTGCATATTAATAGACAGACTTCAGACAGACTTCTTTAAGCAAAGTGTGCAGGCGTAACATCTTGGCACTTACCCATTTTAATGATGGCACCATCAGATTGTCTTGTTACATTGACTTTATAGCCATCAATTGGTCCATTTGTCATGGCTGGTTCATTCCACATCACATTAAATCTGTCTGGTTGGATGTCACCTGCAGCGAGGTTCCGAGGCTCGGATGGGTCTATAACATGTTTTTAAGAACACTAATCTTATCGACTGATCCAAGCTAAAGAGAAAATGCTCCCATTCAAAATGACGTTTAGCTCTCATTTAAAAGTCAAACAAATCTTTTTAATATATTTCAATCAGTTAACTGGCAGGCAATATTTACTTGTCTTCAAAGTCCGTTGAAGTCCACCTAGCAGGATGTTGCTTGATCCAACCTTGTTTGTACATTGGACTCGCACATAATACTCCGTGTAGGGTTGTAGGTCTGTCACGATGTGACTCACATCAGTGACTGGACTGCCCGGTGATGACAGAAATAGACCAGTTGAAGTAGAACTGTAATTCACGTGGCAGATTGGAGGTGGTAGGTTACCATCGAAAGTGATGTCCCAGGATACTCTTAGCTGATCAAAACTCACTGCAGAAATCTCAACATTGCCAATCACAGGCCTCTCTGAAAGGAGATAAACACAAAGATGCATGGGTCAGTGATGCTTACCAATACCATGATTACTATACAGACACAATGTGTGTAGAATTTTTTTCCGGTTTATCCATCAGAAGTGAAAGTGGCGTTAAGTTTGAAAGAATAGTTCTTTAACATTTGATTGCCTTAGTTTGGGGTGCATTTAAGAGCATGATGTGAGCGATTGTCTGACTGTAAGAACATGTATAAATTTGTTGTACAAAATGGAAACCGTTTACATGTCTTTACTTTTCAAAACATTTCATATCAACCAACTGAAGAGATAACACGTTACGAATAAAAAGTACCAATAAGGACGATCAATGCCCCCCTTGTGTCATCAGTCGCACTACAGACGTAACTGCCGTTGTCAGTAGCGATCAGGTTGTGGACAGTCAGGTAGCTTATCTGCTCAAAGTCTCCAAGGGACATCTTTGTAATGGCGTACTTGGCATCATCGATAATTTGATTATTTCCAAAGTACCATGCGATGTCAACATCTGATCTTGCATACACTGTGCAGTTGATCCGGACGGTATCACCGACTTCTCCCTCAACAGGATCCGACACAGATATGATTCTGCCATCAACTATTTAGAAAAAAAAATCAATTTGGTTACTTCTGCTGTAGAACGTTCTGGTTTTTATAAAAGCCTAAATGTTGGAAATTAATAACCTACTTTCATTACTTAATTGCAGACAATGTGGCTATAGATGATCAACACCAGTCAAAGAAAATACAAAAGATAAACTGCTGTTTGGAATTAAGAACACTTTCCAACAATTTTTGAACTACCATATAAGTGTCAAAACTATAGCTTGTTACTTGCATAATGTATGTGCATATAGGACGAACAATTAACAGTATGACCCAACCATTTACTCATGTTAAGGTGTAACACAATAACACTTGTTCTTGTTATTGTGTTTACCTGAATTGTCCATCATGTGTCTTCAGGTCCATTCTCAGTTTTTGTGAATGTATTTAGAGTCTACGACTGTCGAATAATTTCTGCAAAGCCATTCTAAACTAATCTTAATGCCATATTGCAGGGGNAAAACTTTTAAACATGATTCAACTGCAGATAAACAGAAATAAGTAGTGGCAGATAATAGGATATTTGCATCAATACAATTTGGTACCAAGTTGTTCATAATGTTTAAGATATATTCTGAGTCACCAACAGTTTTGCAATTGTTTGTAACCCTTCATATTTGTGAAAATCCCTCAGATAACACTGAGTAAACAGTGTTATACATGTAATTATCTATGTACATGTACATTGACTTAGGGGCAAACCTCCAAAATGGTTTAAGAAAAAAATTAATATCTGCCAGAAGCAAATATCATAATTTTAAAGGAATTGATAGAGGGAACCATGAACCTTTCTTTCTTACTAACTCCCTGAAATCATTTCTATGCATTTGTTTTTTTTTCTTCCCATGAGAAACCTCCATGTTTAGTAGTATGAGTAGGCATTCACTATGTTAAGAGGACGTGTTCTTTTGTTGGGCAAATAATTAGGACCCAGTTGTGGGGACATTTTCTTTGTCCCCACAACGTTTGTGGTCCCCAGAAAAAAGGTGAAATATCGAGTGTATGTCCCCACAACTACGGTGGGGTACTGTGTGTTTGACCACTACCCATGTTGTGTACATGTACTTACTGAGTACATCCAAATCAAAGTGCCCAGTAACGGGGTCCATTCCTACTGCAGCGGCTGTACAGGTGTATCTGCCATTGTCATTTGGTGTCACACCACTCTGTATCCTTTCATACAATCCCTCTTCACTCATGTTCATTGGCCAAATGCTACCATTGGGATAGGTGATTGTCACTGGTAAGACAAGATCTCTGGAATGCAGATTGACCATGCATCTCCATGTGATATTATCTATTCCCGGCCTGTTTAAGACAGGATTAGGATCTGGCATCAGGGTCACTGTAAGATTTCCTGTAGAACAGGGCAGAAAAAAAATTAATTGGTAGAAATTACACAGTGACTAAGTTGCAAGACAGAACCGGTAGAGGGCACTGTAACCACTCAAATGAATTTCATGTGAGGGAATGCTGTGGACACACATTGCAGGCATGCTGACTGGTGTGCTCAAGTACACTAAACTGGTTTTCATTTGAAAGTTCAAGAAGCCCTGCCAAGTACTTAAAGGGTACACATAGTATTCTGATACATGTATTCCAGAGACTAGGAATCTTATCATTACAGAATGGAGCATATCTTACTTTTTTCACAAGTTTTGCCAATAAATTCAGCCTTATTACATTCACAAAAGCCATCAGATTTTCTGCACATGACGTCATTCGGCCCAGGCATTGGATCTACGCAGGTGCAGTTCTCAGCACAGTTAAATCCATACTTTCCTTCAACGCACTCTATCAAACATAAAAACAAAAAGTAAACATTCTTGTGATCATAAAATCAACTTTGCTTCAGCCGAGTGGCTGAAAATTATTAAGAAGTACATATATATTTACATGTGCAGTTATATTTTGCTATAATACATGTAAAGTTTCCACTGTGCAACTAACAGAGTAGAATAATAATAGATACAAAACACAATACAAACATAAGCCAGTGCGTGACAAAGAATAATTATTTGTACAAAAGAGACACTTTAACTTCTCAATATAAGTCTGGAAACCAAGCTCTTTTATTCTGACAAAGAGAGAAATGAAGAAAAAGAAGACATTTCACTTTCATAAAAGGGCAGGTTCCAACATTTTCGAAACAAAGCTTGCCAAAACACTCAGACCACAGAGCGCTTGGCTTCTACTAGAACTGTGAATGGAGAAAAGAGCTAATATAAATCTTTCAATTTCTATAAATCTTTTCAATATCATTGAAATACATATGCCACAAAAAGACAACAGACATACAACACCACAAACCAATTGAACCTTTTTGAAAGACTAAACATTGATTATTTAGGTCTACAGGTCAAAGGATAGGATTGTGGTTACCTTGACAAGTGACTCCATTTCCAGAGTAGCCAGCATTACATGCACAGGTGTAACTACCAATTGTATTGGTGCAGGTAGCATCGGTATGACAGGTGTCACAATTAATACTACAGGATGGATCACATTCATTGATATCTGAGAAAGATCAATATTTCATATTTATAAACATGTATCAAGACATGTATGAATAGAAAACTGATGGAAAAACCAGAAATGGGCTAATTTTAAACTGAGAAGGCTTGGATATTCCTTTTGTAATTAAACTAAAATTAGACAGAAAAATCTTTCTCAATTAAAAACACATCACACTTTATGTGACATAGACCTGTAATATTTTGTAAAAGGTTTCAAATAAAATGCTCTAATAATTATCAACACTACACAAATGGAGACACTGTTGTTTTAACCCCTTGATGACAGGAATTTCTTTCCGAAAGCCGACTCCAAGAATTCAAGCCTCGCTTGGCCTCGAAGGCTACCTGCCAAACCGCGAATTCTCGGTTTGTGGTGATTATGATGCAAATTCGGTCTTTTCATTTCTGGGCTACAACAAAGGCCAATCACCATATATACAAGAGCCAGGGTCTGCTTTCTTTCAGCGTGTTCGCTCGAGCGTGGGCCGAGAATAATAGCTGAAAAGCAGGCTGAGGATCTCAATTTTTACGGCGTGTCTTGCTGAGTGCCGGTGCCAAGGGGTTACAAACACTTTCAGGCATTAAATATGTTTTGCAAAAACTGGTTTCTATCATTACAATTTATTCACTTCTATGAGACTGAATTGAGCACTGAGCATGATCAGCTCAGTTGTTATCAGGATTTATACAGGGATTTATTTTTACCTGCACATTGAACGCCATTACCAGTGAAACCATTGACACACATACAGGTGAATCCACCAATGCCATTTGTACAGGTGGCATTAACATGACAATTATCCAAGTCTTCATCACATTCATTAACGTCTGTAAAATAAAGATATATCAACACAATTCTGTATTAGTGTTTTCATAATCAAACTTGGTTTTACTGTGCATATTACCTGTGGAATGAAATTTGTAAACAGGACCTCGTCAAAGTGGTAAACATGTTTTTTTCCTCCTTACTATAAACGAAAGACAAAAAAAAATTCCTTTTACATGTTACACACTTTTTGTTTCAGGTGTTCTTTTGTGGTTGATTAATGTGTTATGGTAGGACAGCTACAAAGTTGGAGGATTAAGTACCTATGATTATGGTATTTAGAAAAATATGCAAAGGTCCCTTTCCATATGTGCACCAACACTTATGCCAAGCGTTATGTACCAGCCAAAATGCTCCCGTGGCAATTTTCACTGCTGAATGCAGTGTACATATATGTTATGTTAATGGAGTCGATTTTTGTGTTTGCGAAAGTGAAAAGAAACGTGTGAATGCACTGTGTTTGCAATGTACCCATTAAATGGAAAATGGAAAGTTGCCTCTACCAGTACATTGTTAAAGTTATGTCCATTGGCAGGTATGCTGAAACTTACCCCTCAAATCCTTTTTAACATGGAAACAGATTATGACTGATAGATACTCACCAGTCACAGTTAAGTTGAAGGTCCTTCTGATGTCAAACACTCCATCACTGGGTATTGGATTAGCTGTAGCATGGCAGGTGTAGACACCTGAGTTGATAGGATGAACATCTTGTAAGGTGTATTCCCATACACCTTCTTGCACCTTTGTCATTGCATTCTGTGAATTATCTGGGAAAATGATATCAACTGACCGTAGGTCAGTCTCAGCAATATTGACATGACATCGCATATTGACATCATTGACTGAAGAATCATCCCGGATAGGAGCAGCTCCCAATGGTTCAAATGTAGAGA
The DNA here is from genome assembly GCF_001949145.1 of Acanthaster planci. Next base: position 1,112,370 of record NW_019091447.1, read on the forward strand.
TGGCAATCATTGCTGAAATGAATCAAACAAAGAATTATCTCTTCCACTTTGTTCAATTTGTAATTTGATGACTACCAGATTCTAAAAAGTGCACATCCAAACTGAAATGCAATGGATGTGATATTGTTGAGACAATGAAGAGTCTGGGTAGAAGCAAAATAATTGAGTGTCATGGGTGAAATGTTCACATTATGTCATTTCTATTAATACTGGATGGTAATGATACACTGCATTGAACTTTTTTCTTGACAACCATACACTCCAGGGCTCCACAACATATTCAGTTGTGCATGTTAAGAGGACATTCCACTGAAGGACTTTTGCTTATTAACAAATTTTTTTGTTCTTTCATCTGTTGTTTACTATTCCAAAACAAAGTATTCATCTTTAAATTGACTGGACAGCTGGCAGGAAACTTAAAATCAAACATTTAATTAAAACAAAAATCATCTGGAAAAATGAAAATCAGAAAGGTTGGGAGAACTGATTCATGGGAGTGCTTATCTTTGGAATCTGTTTATAGAATAATCCCCTTGAGCAGTAGTGCCCCTCATTGGTTGAAAAGAGTCACATTGGTGGGAAGTGTTCACTTTGTAGCGATGAGACTGCAATGCTTGCTCTTTATTTGTTCACAAACCTGTGAAGTGTAGTTCTCACTAAAGGAGCATCCACCCTCTCTTGGTTCAGTTTGGGTCACATAAAAAACCATGAGAACAGCACTATTTCTTGGTGAGAGTATGGATAATTACATGTACATGTAGGTTGCCTGCTTCTGTGCTGGGGTAAGATGGAGTGACATAGACGCAAACATGTTTTAAAGAAATGAAACTGTACCAAATCCTCTAGTGACTCATAGTGAGAGTGACTAAAGACTATGGAGAATAGTAACACGATTAGAGCAATGTTGCCTTGACCACCAATCAAACACTTACTTCTCATAAGTAGATTAGTTTCTTTCATTGAGAAGGGGTTTGACCATGCTGGAGAAACATACTCTCCACAGTTAATTAAAAGTTTTCAGACATTTGTTGAAGTACACAAAATATAACTCAACGAGACTAGTAGCGATGTTCCAGCTTTGATCACTTGCACTATGTTGGACTGAAGTAAGCTGGCCCATAGTAATGGTAGAGAGAGCATGGCAATCCAACCAATAATGTTTACAATTACTTACCTTTATCACATGTAGCTTCAGAAAATTGCTTGTTACATGTACATGATCCATTAGCCTTGTTACAGACTGCATTTCCACTGCTGACACATGTACAGTCTGACATGCAACCAATTCCATAATAATTTGAAGCACATTCTGAAGAGAAAAAATATTCTCCTTTAGACTGACTGGGGAATCGTCCAAATCACGTTGCCATACTGTACTTAGAAAAAAACTAAATTCTGATAGCTATGAATAAAAACTGGCAGGTTTTGTGAACGAATTAATGCAGCAACATTACAGTTTTGCTCATCAATATGCAAGTTCATATTACCATAAGACCAAAAATACAGATAAAAATAGCGAAACAAAAATGAAAATAAAATTAAATGAAACACATTGATGCAATTTCAAGGATTTCAGTGAATATTTCTATTTTTTCTATATGTACACATTGAGTACAGATTTTATGTGCAAATCTAAGGGGTGGATGGAAGTCGAAATCCCCAACCCTCCTGCTCTGAGACAAAAAAAACGAAAAAGAAATGAGAAATATTAAAACAAATAACTGAGTTACATTTAAAAACGACATCCCGCAGATTGTTCTTATGTGCACAAGGTATGTCATGTAATGTTTCATCATCATTTCAGCTTGTCCGTAAGAGACAAATTGAGACATTAAAAAACCTCTGGTCTGACGCTCCTCCCTCCAACAAATTCCTGGATATGCCCCTGAAGTTTATAGCTAAATGTCAGTTTAAATAGAGTCTTTTGAAAACAATGTCTGTCATTTAAAATGTCTTATGTTTTTAAGCAGTTATGAATCCACCCTGCTGAATATTAGACACCAGAAGTGAGCATTTATTCGAATGAACAAACCTTTGTGCATACCAGTCTCTTTAGTAAACATGCACAGACTAGATTGTTATAAATTTAATGCTTTCATACATCATAGTGACGAACCTGCACTTTCCTATTTCGAAACATTGAAATTTGTGCACCAAAGCCTGAGTTAGTGCAAATCAGTACTTAAAGTGGCCGGCAAATATTTTACCAACAAAGATTTGAAGAAGGAAATTTCTTTTATTGGCATTTGATGCAATAAACATCAATGCCAACTAAGCCTTTAAAGCATCACCAATAAATAAATGGGACTGTTTTTCTACTCCTATTGGTCAAAACGCGTCACGTGACTGTGCATTAACATTTGAGAATGCCCGCTGAGAAACGACAATGCCCGCTGCATGAATTACCTGGATACTGGACAGTTTAATTGATCCTGATTGGTCAAGAGCCGGTGTGTACACGGTTCACAAAAAGTGCGCCTAGTCCAAATAAGGAGATTCTTTTGGACAACTTAACTTACACAAGGAATATATTACAAAATAAACAGGGTGTTCCGGAAAATAAAAGTAAAATTCTTGAACAAAATCCTTTAAAAAATAACGTATATTGATTTTCTTTGACTCT
>NW_019091448.1:0-15720 GCF_001949145.1 Acanthaster planci
ACACAAGCCCTATATGTTGTGCACAACAAGGCTTGCAGATGGTTCAATTCGGTAATTGGGCACCGCAGAACCCGCGCATATTGGGGAGCTATTGGTTGCACTGACCATTCCCGTGTGTTATTAAACTGCACGTGAAACCGAACTGCGTATGCATTGCGAGAAAGGTGGACTACACCCGGCCAATTACCAACTTGTTTTCAAGTCTAGGTGAGACCTTAAGTCTTGGCTTGTTGGCAGTGGAGTAGGGAGGCCCAAGACCTGGATCATGACATGCTGGAGTATGCAGAGATGGGACTCAGCAGGGGTGAGGCTAGCCGCGGAGTTGATGTCGTCTTTACCAGAAGAGAATTCACGGACGTCTGAGGGGGAGTGCAAATAATCTCCTTGGGTATCCGAGGCAGAGCCAGTTCGGAGGCATGGTGAGCAGTAGCGATGGCATCCAAACCGGTGTTGAAGACCGAGGCTTGCCTGACATAGACAGGGTTCTCTGGTGGGGGAGGTTGGGATGGCGGCACGGCTGGGAGTGAGTCTTGATCTTGGGCCGTGGTGTTTTAGTTGCAATTGGTTGACAAGGCTGGAGAGAATGTTCGAAAGAGCCTGGAAAGCCATAGTGATAGAGGCAGAGTCCCAGTGCTTGGATGAGCGTGATTTCTTGGTGTAGTTCCGGTTGAAGAGAACAACGATCTCTTGCACCTCTTGTGGCAGGGAGAGCCCACGGAGAAATTCACCGCGGAGGTAGGCTTGGTGGTAGCCTCCGCTGGTTGGTTTGGTTACAGGCCACCGAGTGGTGAGGGTTGCATAACCTGGCTCACGGAGGTGGATGGTGCGGAGGGCCCTGGACCCAGGCCGGTGGTACTGCGAGCTTTATGCGAGCTTTGATGGCATAGTAGACTGGTGGGATCAGCCATTCTGGCTGTGGCAAGTGATCCGCACTTCAATGGCTCATTCAATGGGGAAGCCCCAGAAAGTGATTTAGAACAGCCCATGCTTCACCCTCTTCAGTTTCATGCCTTTTTGCTCTTAATGTGGAGTCCAATGGAAGGCAGAGGCATGAAGCGGGCGGTATCATTGGAGGTGTGGGCTCACTTCTGCGGGGTGTCTGCACTGCCATACCATCTGGTGATACCAAAAATGGTACGGCCGCCTCACAATGGTCCAGTGGCCTCCACTGTCTTGGCTGGGATAGGGGCTCGGGGAGCCCTATTACACACGGAGGACCAGGACGACGTCAGCCCGGTTCTCTTAATCCCTTGTGGTGCTCAGGACAGTGTACCCCCCCTAGACGCACAGCTCCCGCACTGGTGCTGATAATGAGTTATCGGAACCAATACCAGGCTCTGAGTCGATGTGCCCAGTTGCTCCCACAATGACCGGTAGAGACTCCAGATATGCACAGAGACACAAGAAAACAAAAGAACACAAACGGCATTTAACCTCTGGTCTTGCGTGTAACCACGAGGGCTACATATCCCTGAGTTATTGAAAGGGTAGCAAAGGGGGAGCCTTAAAGGGATCCTTACCGAAGCAATGTGCGGTAAAAATGACGACAAGGGGGACTGACAAAATGACTAAAGTGTGTGATAGTCTGGGGACAAAGAAATACTTATACAGACCAGTATAATGCCATAAAGGGTGACTACTGGCCCAGGGAATAAATTATCGTAACAGCGGGCCAGGTAAGACCTGTAAAAATATATGAAAGCAAACATAAAACGTAACTTTTCTAAAAAATATGACAGAATAGTGGCACAAAAAGATATGAGATAAAAGTATGATACAGTAAAATATTTAAAGGTTGATCATGCTTGGGATGGACTGATAGTGGGCGCACTACGGTTGATAAAATATTTAGCGAATAGCAATAGAGCACTAGGGAAATATGCATATGGAGTGACTGTCTGGGTAAGTTGACCGCGGTGGACATGTATTTTGATGATCTTGAAGCGTATGACTTGTTATTGAGTTTACATTTTCAAAGTGAGGCAAACGGAGAATGAAGCTGAGTATAGGAACTCCACCCTCATGAAAAAATTAAGAAGACAAGACAAGACTGTAAACTGTTGGGTTCAATGTTTTCTTGCAGATACACTTACGGCTGAGTTGGCAACATTTTGGTGAGGGTGGGGCAACTTTTTCCCTGCTCTTCTCAACTGGTACACCACTGGTCACAGTTTTAATAATGATTGCTTAGTTTGAGTGAATTCTCTGTTCTTGTGATGTAGGCGTGGCACCATGGATGTAGCCACCACCAAGATGCTTAGCATCCATATCAGTGCTCTCCTCCCGCCTACATCCACTGAGCTGGACATACCCCACCTGGTGCAGGTGGCTGCGGTCATGGGCGTCGGGCTAGTGTACCAGGGCACGGCCCACAGGCACATCGCAGAGGTTCTGTTGGGAGAAATAGGTATGTGTGGAAGATGGTGCTAACCTTCTTTTCTTTAGACCTGAGAACATAGCAGGTCCACATGTTGGAGTTTGTGTGAACCTTTCACAGACTAAGCTAGGTCCACGTAAGGTTCCCCCCTCTGAAAACGAATTTCAGAGGCGTTTGGGGGGGGTCAGGGTAATCAGCAAAAGGAAGATAAAGGGAAAGAAATCAACGAAATTCCTGCTCAAAATAGTGAACACAGTCCAAGGAAGAAAGAATAAGTATTTTGTCCAAGTTTAAAACAAGGAAAAAGGAATGCTCGGACTTGGACTAGGTATTCAGTGCTAAAGTGTGTGGGTGTGTGTGTGTTTTTAGGGAGGTTCATTCTTGGCTCAAAAAGGAATCATCTGCAGACTTTATATTCTGAAGCATTTGCAGTAATAATTTGCATTGGTTCAGGGTCTTCAAATGCCACAGATTTGCCATGCATCGTAATACACATGTGGCTTCATGTTGAATTTCCAAAATGCAAGTCAAGAATGATTTGCTGTGTTTACAGCCATTTGTTAAGGAAGAAGTCAGTGCCAAAATATTAACTTAACAATAATAACAATTAACAATTTAACGATATCAAATTTTGTAGAAATAGTGCAGTGTCTATGTTACACATACATGTACATTCAGTGCTACCTGAAGCATTTTTGCTGAATAGGAGGCGGGAAAGTACTCAGTTTTACTAGATGGAGTCTGACGGGGAAAAAAAGACTTGGATTCTGCCTTTTCATTCCAGGTCGTCCTCCAGGACCGGAGCTAGAGAACTGCACTGACAGGGAGTCTTACTCCCTGGCCGCTGGTCTGTCACTAGGGATGGTCATGTTAGGGGTAAGAATGGGTGGCAGTCAAACCCTTTAAGCTTGCCTGATGTTATGTCCATAGAAGTGCTGTTTTGGATTCCTTTTTGTCTTAATTCAATATCAGCATGCATTTATGATTTATTTGAAGTTGATGTCACCCGTTTAATTTTTGTTTTTTGGTCAGTGTGTTGCCAAATATTTGTTTGCCAGCTAGCCCGAGTAAGACGGTAAAAATGTTTTCTATGTGTAGAGCACTATGCTCCCGTGGGTACAATGTCTGGCTCATTTTCAGTGTTACATGATTCTTGACTCACGATTGACACCATGGTGCTTATTTTCTTGGGCAAGATTTTTACTGCAGTTGGCTCTCTCCAAACTGGATCACCAATTACCAAGGTTAGAGAACAGGTTGATCTCAAAACTGCTACTTAAAAAGCTGACCGTGATTTTTAAGAGAAGTACCTAATGTGACTGATGCTCATACTTTGCTATTTTCACCAATGCCCAGCATGGGAGCAATGCTGTTGGATTGTCAGATCTCAACATGGCTGACCAGCTTTATCACTACATGGCAGGAGGTTACAAGAATCAACCGGTAGGCTCTACCAGAGTGTTGAGACGGGCTTTATGCTACACGTAAATGTCTGTGGGATGCAGATTAGAAACCAAGAAACATTCTGTGTTGAATGGGAGTAAGGCACCCAGGTTTACCTCGGGGGATGGGCTTGTTTATATGTAAAAGATAAGTTGACGTAACAGGTGGCTGTTAATATTTTGCTTTTGTTGTTTTCCTATCTGAATTGTGTACTTACTCCAGAATAACTACTATTCTCAGATTTCATTGTACACTCTAATTCTGCATACCTATCTCGAGCTGTATATCCCCAAATGAAGACCATTTAAATGGAATGTTAACACTGAATTTTGAATGGCACTGGTCTCTCATTGTGCGTCATATCGACAGAGTGGAGCAAACAGGGAGAAGTTTAAGTCCCCCTGCTACCAGATCAAGGAAGGGGACCAGGTCAACATTGATGTCACGTCACCAGGAGCAACTTTGGCCCTAGGCCTGATGTTCTTCCAGACAGCAAACAGGTCAGATCATTAGCTGTACTTAGAATTTGTGAGTTAGAGATCGCAGTAGTTATACGTGGTAAAAAACATGATTTACGCAATATTGAAAAAACCAAGAGTAATGTTTTTATGTGTACCATGGAACGCCAAAATATCCGGCCAAACAGCCGTTTGGTAGAACAGTTTTCAGTCACAGATGCACCCACCCATTCCTAACTCTGGCTGATTTTCAACGTACTGGCCCACCACACAAAATGTTTCGGTATGAGGATTTTGGGCCAAAATTTACAAGCAAAAGAAAAACTCCTGTATGTTTTTCTAGTGTGTCAATCTCCTTCATGTTTCACCTTTTGGGTCATCCTCACTGGAAGTAGAATTCAGAAATGAAATCAAGATTTTCTTGAGTCATCAGTTGAAAATCGTATGTGACATGCAGGAACAGTGACACTTGTCAGCACTGGGACCTATTCAAATACAGTTACACTGTAGATGCAATTATGAACATGTCCAAAGTCGCCAACCATATGTCAGCCAAGCATTTATGAAAACAATCGAAACTAGCAAGATATTTATCAAAGATTTCTGCGAGTCATGCAACAAATGCTAGTGTCTATCTGTGCATTTATTTCCTGTTTGGTAGTTTCTGAGCTCAAAACTCCCGGCTTTGTAGCAGTTATCATGCAAGGTTTTCCATACCAGAGTTGCCAGTATTGCATAACACACATGTACATGTACTTGGCAGGCGGTCCAGTGCGTGGCCACCCCTTGATACATGCATATTATATGCGATTTATGCTCCCTACTGACGATGATACAGACCATGTCACGTGTTGGCCAACTGTCCTCAACCTTTCAGTTATCATCAGTTCTAAATATGTTTTTTTATTTAAAACAAATCTGTAACGTTCAGTAAAAGTGTACAGAAACTTTGCAAGCCAAGGGGGATGTTCAGTATCCCAGAATGTTTGGTATAGCGGTGTTTGTTATAGCGGCATTCTACTGTATATCCATTAGGGAAGCTATCATGTAATGAGTTAAACAGGTGGATGATGGACCCTCTGAGTAGGGCAGTAATATCTTTTTGTTTTCTTCATTTCCGTCAAAAATGCCAATTGATCACGTAATTTGACACACAGGGCCGTGTCCCAGTGGCTGACTGCCCCTGACACCCAGATCCTGCTGGATTTTGTCAAACCGGACTTCCTACTTCTAAGGGTAAGTAGCATTTCTTGTCCATGTCAAACAGGTATTGAGTCTTGTCTTCAACAAGAATTAATCCCTGATGAGGGAAGCAGTGTATAGAAGGCTGCATTTATCAAAAGTTGAAGAGTGCCCGCATATCCTTCAGAACCTCAAGAACAGCCTTAGTCACGGTCCCAAAATTCTTCTAAGTGCAGGTACAATCTTTGATCATTTTCCCTTTGAAGCAAGTGTGTGATCACTTGAAAAGTTGTTCATTTTACACGCAAGTCCACAGAGCAAAATGAATATTTTTACAACTGATTTATTGCAATTATGTTTCATCATTACTGAACTGAACTGAAGTTGAAATTATAAGTGTGAATCCAGGAGTGTTTTCAACTTCTGCCAACACTGTCGTTGTGTACCACTCTTTATGATCTTTTGGTATCTTAAATGGAAATCATTTGTGAATACTGGCCAACTGATTTTATTAGGGGAGTATCTCCCTTAGTTAAATAGTCTTGGATGTCCCAGATCCAGGTCGTAAATGTTTGAAATAGACTGTGGTTTTTTTCACCCTGACTGTTACAGACATTGAGTAAGGGCCTGGTGATGTGGAACGAGATTGAACCGACCAGTGAGTGGATCCAGAACAATGTCCCTGAGGTATTTGCTGCTTTATTCACAATTGGGGATTTTAATGGGCTCTCATTTAGTCTGTGTATTAAAGAATGGATTTATGGCTTGCGTATTTTGCTTTGTGGTTGTTGGGATCAAATAAAAGGGTGCTGTACTTACTCAAAGCGGAAATGTACAATGTATAATGTACAATGAATGTATCCTTTCAACTCAACCCCCACCTTACCAGCTCCTATCCCCCAGCGTTTAAAAACTTAAGTCCATGTTATATTTTCACATTTCATTATGCCTCATTGTCCTTGGCCAACTCCTTTTCAATGAAACTTGTATGTTTTAAAGAGAGTTTGATGGTTTGTATATGTCAATACTTCATTATCTGAATCGCATGCATGAAATATCAGCATCAATTGTAAAGAACACACAATTATTTGTTGATTGATATATAAGAATGATATTGATATCAATCTAATGATTTGCACCTTTTCTGCTTCAATTAAAGCTGTGTGACCCTGTCTTTCCTGTGAATAAAGAATGCGTCTATAATTCACTGTTATTATACTCAAGCCAGGTTTTTTCCCAGACTTTTGAAATTTGGGAGGTAATTGGTTCATGATTTATGGTTCAATATTTTGATGCTTGGAAAGATTTCTTTAAGCAAACAAACGAAATTGTAACAGACAAGGTTAATTGGAATAAAATGAATACTTCATGTACTGTTTATTCATTAGATTGTGAAGAGGTATGCCTTCAAAAGGAATGTCACAGCACAGGAAGATCTGGATATTGATGTTGATTTGCAGAAAATGAGGTATCATTCTTCTGAATCTAGTCCACCCATCTTTAACCTTTGACTTCAGTCGACTTGAACCCTGAACAACTTCTTATATGAACAAACTATGCCCGGCATTGCAAATTTGACCCAACCTATAAAAATGTGGCACAGATCACCAGAGCTACTTTGCAGTACATGTACATGTAACAGGCCAGCGGTTAATGTCGCAAAATGTGGCTATCCATGCACCATGTGCCATCCTCAATAATAAGATGCACTTTTAATATATAAAGCTTGGTTTATTACAAATTTGTTTCATGCAGCTTATTCCAGATTTTAAAATGATAGCTTTATTAAGTTGGGCCCTAAAATGTTGCACAAAGGGGAGTTCACTGAAATCAGCTGCTGGCCTTGTATTAATCTTCCACAAAGGACATCAACAGGAAATGGGAGTGTTGCCACATTAATATCCTAAATTAAAACCAAACAACTAAAACCATACAAATATACACACACAAAATGACCTTGAGATTCATTTTGTGGGAACCAGTCACAACATCTTTCCTGGCGGTGTCATTTTCAGCCAGGCAGAGTGCAACATCTTAGCGGGAGCCTGCATGGCCATGGGTCTTCGGTTTGCTGGCTCTGCCAACAACAGTGCCTTCCAGTGCTTGGTGAGTATCCTATGAAGTTTTCTTTCATTTCATTCTTTTAACCAGTTCAAGCCAGATGACATCTAAACATTGAGGGATTTCTTTTCCACTAGGCAGAGGATGTGTAAACAAATTCTGGTGAAGTCTGTGATTGCCTTAAGCTTGTACACACACATACATGACATACTAGTCTGTGAAGGTTGAGCATGTGTGGAGCCCTCAAGCGACCATGGGCAATGGCCGGATGTTTCAGTAAATGTTGTTCTGCAACATAATCTCAGAGTTTTAAAAAGCAACGATGCAGTAAGAAATATAATGTCCCAATTTTTTAATGACCACCAGGGGTTAGCATTTGTAAAATCCAACTTTGCAAAAGACTTTGGTTATGGTCATTTTTATGAAGTTGGTTCTTTCAACTGATAATACCATCGGCAGGGTTTTAATTGTGACAATCAGTAATTCTGATTTGACCATAAAAACTGTCTGACGATGGAACCTGATTCACGTTTGTCATATGCATATGTAATTGACGTCAGCTTGAAATAGTTTCATAGACTCTCATGGTTTTTATTTTTATATTTTTATACAAATTGTATTAACTAGGGGTGTCTGAATTCAGTTTTTTTAGTTGATTACAGTTATTTTGTGTTTCGATTTTTCCTTTGAATTCCAGCTTTTTTGTACGCCTGTGTTCAAAGTTAATGGAACTTTTTGAATTTCAGCTTTTTATCACCGGTAGTTATTTTCAGCTTTTTTTTATGCGGCCACTCACGCCCCTGATTAAACTGAACCATGACACATTGTTCATGAGGATTCAGTTGAGTGGGCAGGCCTTTTTTATGAAAAATTGTGGTTTTCCCCCTTTTGTTTTCCCAAAGTTTTGCATCCCTCCAGTGTCCTTCCAACACACGTAGCAGTTAGCAGAGTTCTTGGCACAGCTGTCAGACACCATTCAGTGAACCTTTCTTTTACTTGCCAAACTCGACCACCATTTCATGTGGGCAATCATAATTTGCAAGTTTACCCCTCAGTCATCAACAGCTATCACCTCAAAAAAGCTCATTTACTTCATTAGTGTCAAAAGAGAGAAGCATTCATCATGTGTTGTTTTGTAGCAGTATTAGCATTTTTAACAGATGCATGAGTTTTTTCAAACTTTGTAAATTATCCTGTTTTTTTCTTTTACTGATAACCAATCATTTGGAATTTCTTCTGTTGAGGTTTAAACAGGTTTATAGGAAAGTTTATGGGAAAGAAAACTACAGAAAACTGTAGAAGTAAACACTAAATGGCAGGGGATGATAGATGAGGAAGTTTTGGGGGTTATTTTCTAGACAACTTGGCAATGAGCGTCTCACCTCGGACCTTCATGTAAGCTTATGACATCATACAGATAGAGCTGGCAGAATATAGACATGAGTTAATAAATATACAAAGATAAGATTACAAAACTATTGATAAAATCAGCCTGTCAGGGTTTCATAAGTCTTGAGAAGAAAGGCCAATGACTTGTCGAATACTTTTGTCCCAGAATTTAATTTTGACAACCCAGTGATGGTCTGAAGTTTTTGATTCAATTTGTATTCTCACCTTTGTGCATTCGCCACCTGATATGCTTTTCATCTTTGGTCACTCCTAAGCACCTCTACCACAACACTGGTGTGGGGAGCACTATTGGTAGACATACACTGTAGTGGTGGGACCAATGCGGGTAAACTTTGTTTTGAACCAAACAAAGAATCAAGAAAAAATGAGATATGTATTTTAAAAAATTAAAATTAAGGCTCAGACCTTTGACTTTGTTTTAAATTGAGGCCTTTCTGGTGGTGCCACATGTACCCTAAAAAGCAATTGCTTAAAGCTTTTGTGCTAATCAGTGATTTTGTCAGGGAGAGGTGTAATGGGAAGAAACTTGAGTATTGTGGCAGTTTTTTGGCATGGTTTATTTTTGATAGTACAGTTTATCTTGTTGATTTTTTCATTTCACCCACCATAAAACTTGACAAGAAATGAAATCTCGTGTAAATAATGCAACTTCTTTCAAATTCGTGGTACACTTTTCTTGGAGTGTACAAGATAAAATGCCTTGAGTGTCTTACTTTTTGAAAGGTTATACTATTACTTAAAATGTCTTACAATTAAATGACTTTATTTTAGTCATTTATGTAATTTTGTTCTTGTTAAGAATTACCGGACAGCGTGCATCCAGAATGCATGTTAATCCTTGATAGAAATGTTTCCCCAATGGTATTGTTGTGCAAAATTATGTATCAGTACCAAAATATGTCAGTTTTTAGGGGGTGAATATTAGTACTTTAATTGTTATTCAAATATTTAATGTTTCATATCAAACTTCCTGAAAGGATGAATGAACAAAAAGATTTTATAAAGGAAAAGAATTTTTTCATAGTGAAGAACTAGTACATGTGAGACTTAGTTAAAGGTGACAGATATTTCCAGCACCTTTTAGGATGTGAATTAAATTTGCATGAATTCAAATAATATAATATATTTATTGGTTTAATGGATTTAAAACAGAGAATTTGAAAAAGTTCATGCACTGGCAAGACAAGTGTTCCAAGCTCAAGAACAGCCTGCCAGTGCTGATTTCAAGCTACCACATTTTAAAATACTTCAAATGATACATTTGGATCATTTAAAAAATCCTGATAATAATTATCTTCATTAACTCTTTCATTAAGTAAATGTAACCATTTTAAAAAAAAACTCATGACATTTAGTATTTAATCATAAATGTAGGTAACGTATAATCAATCTAATAAAATATTACTTTAAGCACTCCTTCCTTCAAGCAGTAGATGTGGCAGACGTGATTTGACTGCAGCTTTGTGTACATGTACGTGACATCACCATTGTTTATCAAAGACAATGCATTGCCGTGACTGGAAGTGTTATGTAATCCAGTGTTGTGTTATGTAATTTCTCCTTTGATACTTTGCTGGCCGTAACACACGTTAAACCAGCTCTGATCTGGGGTTGCACATCCCTATTTAAAGGGTCCGTGGTTAAATTGATTTATGATAGAAATGAAACGTACTGTGTCTTTTTTTTTCTGTACATAGCTCCACTACGCCCAGCGGTTCTCAAGTCTAGCTTCACAATCAATTTCAGAATTGGTGAGTAACTTGTGAAATTGTATGGTAGTGAACAATTAAAACTTGGGAAAAGTACCTCCTGAAAATGCTTTATTTCAGACCAGACATCTGTTTTGCTTATCACTTTGATTCTTCTCCAGTTGAAAATTAACAAATTTGACTGTTCTTGTTTTTCTTTTCCAGGCCGGCAAGTCAACCATCGACACATGTCAAAATGCGGTCCTTCTCTCTGTTGCCATGGTATTACACTTTGCATTTGTTACATCACTTTCTATTGCTTCCCCCACTTACCTGTTCAAACACAACTACATTCATTTTGACACTCAATGACATTTCACACTTGCTCGGGCCTGGCCCAACAGACAAGCCCACCAAGCTGGTTACTCAGAAAATATCTACAATACAAATATGAAATTTGGCTTTCAAGTCCATCATTGCAAAGGACAATTGACACCATTGTTGTCAATTACTTTGAAAAAGAGATGAATGTAATGGCATATCAGCTAAGTCAACTAAGTTCTGTGAAAGTAAGGTAGGAAATGTGAGTTTGGACATCTTACTTTCCACTATTCAGATTCATTTTGCAAATTTACTTGACGTGTGACCTCTTCAAGTTGACCTGGTTGGGGCTTGTTCATCTGTTACCATATATTGCACACATTTGTGTAAACCTGTGGCACCATGACTAAGTGCATGTGAAGTAATCAAATATGCTGATAGTGGATTTGTAGGTGAGGGGCTTGAGAGCTTGTAGCCTCCAAGCCCACACTAATATAACTTTGAGACACTCTAGACCTTGGCACTGCACTACATGTATAGTTACCTGAATTGCTCTCTTAACTTACGGTTTCCCTGTTTGAAGAGGCTAGTCATCTTAAGTACTAAAGGACTATGTCAGTCAGTCAGTCATTGCGACCTCAGCAGAGTATTAGCCACGAATACCCAGGATGTACACTCTATCAGTAATGGTCTATTTTCCATGCATCAGGCCCAATGTTTCTGCATAGTGTGTTGATCAGCTTAAGTTGTGGAAGCACACCCTCCACTTTAATGACTGTGTCCTTCCTTTGACCATGGAGGTTGCTTTATACTGCAATCCTCAAACTGGACGCTCCCCTTGAAGACTGGTACACATGCCCCAGGAAGACTGGTTCTGTGTATTTGAATACACTCTTTTTGACCGCATTGTTGTTTAGGTGATGGCTGGGACCGGCAACCTGGAAGTTTTGCGCTTTGCCCGCAGGCTGCACTTCAGCCTGGGCAACGAGACCAGCTATGGCAGCCACATGGCAACCCACATGGCTATTGGCTTGCTGTTCCTGGGAGGCGGGCACCACACACTCAGCACGGCACCCATGGGCGTCGCTGCACTCATCTGCAGCCTGTACCCACAGTTCCCAGTTAACAGCAACGACAACAGGTAAGGGATTGACAGATACAAGAGCCTGTGACTGGCTGAGTTGCTTTTTCTCACAATTCTCGTCAATTTGATTTGACCCTATCACCAGATCATCACAAGACCAACACGAGACCCTCAGTCTGAACAAAAGTCACACGCCGTTCAAATGAAATCAAATGCAACAAACACATTCACTCGTTACTGTTCAACGTGTTACTTATGATGGTCTTGTGTGTTGTACTTTGTCTGCTCTTGTGTTTGGTCCTGACTGTAATGCTTCTGCCTGATTGTAATTGTTCATCCCAAAGACGTGTATATATTGAGAGGTTCTAGACTGAGACATGTCCTCCGCACAGAGTATGTGTAACTATGAGGGTTTTCGAAACCTTGGTCTCATCTCCAGCCTTAGCATCAGGCCTTTCATGTTGTGAATTTATTCCTAGATATCACAACAGGGTTCCCAGCCATGCTTGAAATCAGGGAAAAGTCAGGGAATCTGATTGACCCAAAAGATAAAATGACCACTTGGTGATATTTTGTCTCATGTCATATCCAAACAGCATATCCACTGGAGAGTTGGCTATGGTTGCTTTAGTGTGGAAAACTATCTTAGGCTGGGAAATAACTGTCATCGAATTTTGTAAATTCATAAGGAAAAATGTGGAAATTTTATCTTCATGAAATGCTGAGAAGCCTGTTTTCATTTCAGTAACAAACAGTAAACAAATGAGGTATGTGCCCTCATGGGAGTAGGCTTTATACCTCCCAAACATAGGGTCAAGGGTTTAAATCCAGCAGCTGGACACATGTTGTGACGTTTATAGGGAAGTCGCTTTACTTCCATTTGTCTCTCCACCAAGGGTGTAAATGGGTACCCCTGAGGGCAGGGATTGTTTTTGTAGTAGTTGAAACGGCAGCCTTAAATGTATAGAGCACTAAAGTGAAGTCGCACGTACAATTATGTGTGTAAAAGGTATTAGCTCAAGATCGAGTGAGTGAACCATCACACACGTGTACTCCATTAGTTTGCACTGCACTTCCTGGTTCAAAATGATGTCGCATACTTCGTTACTCTATACTTTCCCAGGGAGCTGTTTATATTGAGTATGTTTGCATGCCTTTGCAATGCCAAATGAAATGCACATTTTCACTATACATCATGATGATGATATTTACATACTAGGGATGAGTCATATCAAATAACTGATTATTCAAATATTTGGCCAAAATTCAGTCAAATGTTTGAATCAGCCAAGTCCCTGGAAAAGCTTTTTTGTTGATTAACGTTCACAATATTCTGACTATTACTTTTTATTAGTTTGCCACTGGAAGCAGAACCATTATGTTGTTTTTTGGATGGTGTTAGAAGGCAATTTTATCCCAAAGAACCTGAGTTTCCTCTTTATTTCATTTTATTGTCCACATTTGGAAACTTACTGTGAAAATTCATGTTGCATAAAATACATCCACAATTTAAAGGAATAAAAGTTACAAAAAAAATTTACACAAATAACAACTACATCACATGGAGGTTAAAAATTATCACTCCGATTAACATGAAAAGAAAAACACATACGCATATTTATATACCTATTAAAAAGACATGTAAAATTATAAAACTTGATTGGATCGATCAGCAACTCGTAAATAGAATACATGCAACTAAATAACTGAGAACCGTCAGTTGTGTATGCTAGAGAGGTGAAAAGGCATCATAAGAGTATCAGCCAATGAATGATTTCAGCTAGAATAAGCTAAATGAAAAACCAATTTAATTATATAAATATGTTACACATCCGACCACCATTCAAAAAAGTATGAAAACTGTGGGGCTACCGTGAATCCCATAAAACGCAGAAAAGTGCAGTATCCTAAAAAAAATGACACCAAACTGTGTAAAAGACATCAGCAGAAAAACCTCAATGAAACATGATGCATATGGGTGGCGTACTTCCCTTGGATTGAAGTTCGATAAGTTGACGTAAGGTTTACACATTTTCCCTTTTTGCCCCAGGATTGAGTTATTTGTCATGAAAGTCCTTTAATTTTTACGTATGTTACTCTTCCAGGTACCACCTGCAAGCTTTGCGTCATCTCTATGTGCTTGCAGCTGAGCCCCGCTTGATTTTACCTAGGGATGTTGACACTGGCAAGCCTTGCTATGCGCCCCTGGAAGTCATTTATAAAGTAAGTAGCTCCCATTAAGCTTTTTTTTTTCATTATGGTGTATTTCATTGTTTGTAGTGTTTTGTTTTGTCGCTGCAGCATGTTGTGTTGTTGTGTTGTGCTGTGGTATTGTTATATTTTTTCTGTCACGTCAGGTTGGATTTGGGGTCTGTACTGCATTTTGGCCCTGACCACATTGTTTTTTTCTGTTGTAAGGTAAATTAGAACTGAGTTTTGGGGATATTGCTACCAGTATCTTTCCCAATGATGGTTTTGGTCTCCACCAAAATACATGTACTGACGAGTGTATTTCTTCAAAATCACAGAAGTGGCTTTGTCTTTGTTTTTCTGAACTCATGAGGCAAACCTGTATTAATCCTTCAAGAGTTCTTCCATAACAGCAGAGTGGCACTCCTTGCTTAGAAACAGTTGTCAGTTTCCAGTTGTCAGGACCTGCTTCAATAGTTTTGACTTCACTCAAGTGCCCATAATGTACCAGTGCATGTAGTTTCATTTGTAGGTTCCAAGGGTACTTTTATTCTGAACAAGATACTGCATTTAATTAACTTTTAGTGTTCTGAGACCTCCAACGATTGAAATATTCAGGATGGTTTGGGTTTAAAGAAGAATGTATGCAGAAATCTACCATGCCTTGACAAATGGGACACCTGCATGTATTAGAATCTTGAATACTTTGGCCAGCCTGAATGTGATTTCCCAGGACTTTATAATGTAAACACACTGTAGTCACAATTATAGGCATTCTTAAATAATGGCTATTTATGGCTATAATTCGTACACTTTTTCCATCAACTTTGTCTCTTGGTGGTCCTTTGTCCAACCATTTCTTAACTTTAAGATTTCTTTCAGTTTGGACTCCCAGACATTTCTGAACTCAAGGTGAACAGGTGATGTGTCATTTATTAACCCTAATGATCCTAAACCAGCCAACTCCAACACTAGGGTTTGTTGGAATCTGTTTGTACATGCTGTGTACTGGCTGTGTTTATATGTAGGATTAGGCATACCACAAACAAACAGTCCAACTGTTATGGTGTTAAGATTTGCAAGGATGTGGAAGTTTGCTTGTAAATCACCGTAGGGAGTTAGGGTTTATGTATTTTTCTTGTTTGTGGTATTGGGAAAATTGAAATTTTGGTTTTACATTTATATTTTGTGTTGCTGTGCTTCTAGGAATCTCCATGGTATGAAGAGCACACCGTGCGAATGCTGGCTCCCTGCATTGTACCTGAGCTAAAACATCTCAAACAGGTAGGACCCCACGTTCAAAAGTGAGATGATGATGTATGTTTAAATTAAAGAAATATAAACAATTTATCAACAAGGTATTTTGAGTACAAAAAAGGAAGATTTCTGCAGGTTTGGATAGCTGTTACAGATCACACCAAACCAAATAAATTAGGAGCAATTTGAGATAACCAAATTAATAAGGAACAATTAACAGGCAAACTTATAAGTAGAAACTCCACGATG
>NW_019091448.1:16205-111643 GCF_001949145.1 Acanthaster planci
TTAGATGTCAGAACTAATTCAGATCTTTTCTTTAATTTGGATGGGCATGACTCTGAATTCCTGTCTGAAACGGTTGACATAGTGCACACCATGTATACCTTCTCCCTTCCACATCTTTCCTTGGAATTCTCTCTTCCCAGTGACCACTGTTTTGTTTAATCTACACGGTTTGGGAAAACTTATATTGGGCTCCGTTTATGATCTCAGATCAGTGTAGTTGGCCCTCGATATCTAACCGTGGCCCTGGACACTGGCAAAAATATAGCCACACTGGAAGCAATCTTCAAAGCGGATGGCACGCTTTATGTCAAGCAACGTGCTGGACACCTGTCATATGCTGAAGACCCGAAGGTACCGTGCATGTTCTTCACTTTGAACAAAATCGATTTTGGAGGTATTTTCTTTATCTTATAGAAAAAATGGTTTATGATGATGATTTGGTTTTTTGAAGCTCAGCTTCCAAAAGCTTGTTTGGTCACTTACTTCATTTGTTCCATGGAAGAAATTTTTTTGAAAGTACATCTGATTTTAAAAGCATTTGAAGGCAGTTTGTTTTGTTTTGTTTTCCATTTCTTTTATTGTAGGTTTGCCCTTTCACCAATGTACTTCTGTGGATATATTCATTGGAAGTCAGTATTATGGCAAAACCTCTGATTAAGAATAAACATCTGCCCAATGCAAAGTGCATCTTTGGATATACATGTACTTGTAGTTTGATTGCAGTACCAGCTGCTGCATCCGACTTAAACTGGCCAGCCACCGTGGAAAACTCAGTGGTCATCTGTACTAGTAAGCAGGAGGGTGTAGGTTCAAGTCCCACCCATGTATTACATCTTGTGGATTTTTTTACTTGCTGCAGACAACACTGAGTATACACTTAGTGTAAGGGCAAAATCCACTATTAAAACGTAACATTCCCCGGGCACTACATATTCTTTGGAAAAAGTTTGGTTTTCATAAATTTTAGCCCAAAATAATGTTACAAGCAGCACATTGTACCTCAAATTCTGCATACATGTAAGATGCAGTGAAGGCAGTGTCTGGCATGTGATGATCAAGGTCCAATTAAATTCTTGTCCATCACAGGGTTACAAAAGCCTGTTGGCTCAGACCTTTACCCATGATGCTTCCTACCAGCAGTCCATGGACTCAGAGGTCATCAGGTCATTCACATCTGACCTCGCCATCCTGGGATTCTCACGCCACTTCTGCCAGAGGGTTGAAGGCAACAAGGAGGTACATGTACATGTAGGTTTCCAACGGAGACTTGTGGGGCAACCCTGCAGCACCCTTGCTCCACTATTTTTAAACATAATCAACCATTAACTTTTAAATTACTGATCAACATAATTGTATCAACATATTGTAATAGTTGTCACGATAGGTTGCATTATAGTGCTTTACGTAATTAATGTTGAATAATTCACAGGAAATCAGTTTCTTCAAAAATGCGGGAATGTGTAGTTTGACTAATTCAAATGCCCTGAATGCTGCCTGACTGATTGGATTGGAATAATAATTATTAAACAGGACCAACCAATTGATGTTAGTCACATTGCTGGCTTCCATTTGCTGCAGATCTTGTAATGAGCTGGGCACTAAAGCGTTTGACCCCAGTATCATTTTTGGACCATTACATTATCATATCTGTATACTTTTTCCACACTCAGCCTCTCTACAGGCACTGGTGACACATTCTTTCTCTAAGGTCCTTAATAGAAATTCCTGCTAGCTCGGAATAATGCTCATACAGTCATGGTCGATCAATAAAGAATTAGTTTCAGGTTCATGTAAATACAGTGGTTGTAATGGCAGATCAGCTATTGGAAAAGAATGGTCGCATAAAATCGTACAGTCTTTAACATTGCAATTAAATACTTTCAGTCCAAGTACATGTATATGAAATCTTTTCAACACAGATGCAAGAGCAGCAACTTAATGCTGTAGCGATGAAATTCGCCTCCTTGCATTAATGTGTCTGAAGATGGCTGCTGTGTCATGCTGTTGCCACACTTCAGATAGGATACATACATAATTTTATTGTTATTGTGAAAACATCTGTAGCAGATTCCTAAAAACATTTTACAAAGGCAAGTCCAACTCCCTGTCAATCACTTGCACTTATTTGTGTAATTTGCAAAAAATGCATCCCCAATATATCTGAACCTGCCATCACCAGCAATACATATATATGAAATTCCTGCTTTTTCATTAACTGAAACCACTGAAGCTGGGTTTCAGGCCCCTGGGTTTAATGCATTGTAATGTAAATGAGTTTTTCGTTTCCATCTTAAATGCCAGACTTCATCAGTGGAGACTTTATTAGCATCGCTGTTGTACGAGTGCGTTACCAAGGAGAAACCATGGATACTGCAGTCGCTCATTGAAGTTCACCAGGTGATCATGAGTTCATCAACAGTGAAATTTCAAACTATATATCATTCAAACTATTTCTGAAGGTACCACTGTTACTTTTATCATGCTTTTTGTTGTACTCTGTATTACACCACCCCATATATCTCCGCCAGGCAAGGAAAAGTGCTAAAAAGTTGTATTTTACTTTCAGTTTGAGACATAAAAGCAGCAGTCAAGATGTTGATTTTTTATCATGTCCAAGGTCATTGATAGCCTTGTTGGGAGACCAGACACCCACACACTGTGGCAGGTCAAACTTTTACTAGCCTACTACAACCAAGCCCATCACAGGATAGCCACCAGCCACAAGGAAAAAGCCCAACCAAAGGGGCTGCTTTTGAATGATGAGATGTGCATCAAGATGAAGTGTAGGGTGGAGCACTGCCTGGACTCATGGCTTGCAGGTAGGGTGAAACTCATGCTAAGGAAAGTCAGTGTTTTTGAAGAAGTGGATTCTATGTTTGTTGTAGTTTGGCTCTGTGCGGAACTACTCGCTCACTAGTGACAGAGAGTTGTGCTTTTCCATCCATATAATACCATTTGCAAGCTTATGAAAAGCCACTCCACAATCATGACATTTCACAGACCTGCCAACTAGTACGATTTTGTCGTATTTTGTACAAAAAATTGATGAAAATAAACCAATACGTTTTTGTCACCGTAAAAGACGGATTTCGATAATTTTGACACGGACAGAAAAAAAGAGGGCGCTGTGTGAAATCTAAGCTAAAATAGCTAAGGTGGCTGCGAGCAAGACTAAGCCCATGTAACGCGGTTCGGTATCATGAACTCGTAAAGTAGAGCATTTGTGATTGGTGTACGCAATGTACACATGCCCCTGTAGCGCACGTATCAACCAATTGGAACGTCGCATACCAAACGTTCGGCATGCATTGTGGAGTGTACGTTCTTGTGCATGCAAAAAAATTTCCTGCCATAATCGTAAAACTGCTTGAATGAAGATAACTTAAACATCTAAAAAAGACACCCAAAAACGGAAGCAGTCTTTCTGAAGGGAAAATACGGAGATATTCGAATTCATCAGAGGTAAATACTACGCTCGCTGCACTTCGTGTAGTTCTGACTCCAGTATCGCTCATACATGGCATAGTGGGAGTTATGATGTATCTCGCCATATCAAAAGCAGTAAACACGGGTCATGCTAACAAGCGTCAACAAAGTGTCAACTAAATATTCAAGCATTTTTATACAAATATTTTATATTTACAATATTCGTAAGGCTCCTACATATCATAATCTACGTATATTATCAAAAATGATATTTGAAGGTGGAAATTCGAGTGACAAATTCGGGCCTGCTCGTGCAGCCTGACCTGCCGCCATCTTGTTTTCGCGTGGACGGTAGAGTAAAGAAAGATTGCGGCCTCCATACATTGGCCAAACAGTTTCATTTTTCAAAATTTCTGCGTATATCTGGAAGCAAATTCGGTGTTTCTTTTACACAATGGCAGGTCTAAGAGTCTCTAAATTTAGATAAAACTACTTTTAAATCCTCGGAGGGTATTTTCAAGTTGTTGATGCTTTGTTGACACTAGTTCAAGTATTAGTTGTGTTGACGCTAAATACCATGACCGGTAATCACCGCGACATCACTGAAATGAAGAATGCGACCCAAAGCACTGCAGTCCTGTCAGACTCTCACAAACAAATATACACCCTAGCCACAGCCAGGCCATGGCAGCAACGTGCACACCAAAATGAACTGTGGTGTAAATGCAAGGAAGCAACTGCTGTGAGCAACACCACGAAATTTAAGCCAACACAAGTAAAATATTACTGTTCAAATAGTATGTAGTCACGCAGAGGTACTTGTAAGCTTGTCTGTCCTGTTTGTTTGGGAAAATACGCATTTTTGTTGAAAAATACACATTTTGGAACCTCCAATACACTTTTGCGATTCTAAAGGTTAGCAGGTCTGATTTCATCCTTAAAGTACATGTGGATGATGTCGTCTGTTATAATATGCTGTGCAAAGGTTTTACCAATTTGAGTGTAAGATTGTGCCTCGGGTCTGAGCCAATTTTGCATTTCTTTTTGGCAGACAACCAGAATGCTGCGATGGCATATCTGGTTCAGGGGGCTCTTCCTCAACCCCTTGAGACCAGAAGGCAGATGGCTAAATTCCTGGTGTTCTATGACATCCCTTCCCCTCTGCAGCTGTCAGACATACCATTCCAGGGTAAGCAGGCTTAATGCAAACCTTTGATAATTTCATGGTCATGACCCTTAAACTTATAAGAGATCAGCTCTTATAAGAATGCCTTTGGAGGACCAAGAAAATAACTCAAATAGCTTTTGCTTTGTAACACACCATTAACTTTCATGCAAACAGTGATATCTTGTTGACAAGTATTTTGCAGGAGGTAATCTACTTCATAACAAAGCAACACTCAAGCGTTCATTTCAGTTGATCATTTCCCCTTGCTCAGCTTTAATGAGTGTTTGTCCAGTTCCCTTTTAACTTGTCAGCTTTTTGTTCTGATGCACTGTCCACTGGAAGACCTGAGAAAAAAGAGTTTTTCACAGTTCCTCAACTCAAAGACAATTTCAAACTCCCCTGCCTTCCCCCAATATGAAGTAGGGGGATACGTTACCCTTCAACTAAGAAAATGTCTGTGAACTCCAATGTTGCAACCAGTCATTCCTTCCCCCGCTGACAACTCCTGTCCATTGACTCATTGACAGTGTGCGACTCTCTCCCAAGCCTGTACACTGCCCTCAAGAATTTCAACCTGCCTGTGTCTGCGATGATGAAACTTGTTACAATCCTGCAAGCTGCCAGGTAACAGTCAGACCCAGCAGGAAGTCACTGTCGAAATTCCAACACACAGATTTGTGGAGTAGACACACAATAGATTTGTGCCATAGTTGTGCAATATACTTTAACCTGTATGGTAAATTCCACAGAAAAATTGCTAATAGCTATTCAGCATTTTCATTATTTTAAGTACCTTAGACAAGGATGATCACAGCTTTTATGACAGCCATCCCTTTACAGTTTTACAGCAGTTATTAAACAGATGCTGAATTAGCTCCGCCCGCCTCTTTAAAACGGTTTCTTTTCATCACCCTTGGTACACACCTTGCTGTTTTTAGCGGCAAAAAGCCTTACCGCAAACATGGTCAGTAAAATAAACTCCATTCTCGATTTACCATCTTAAATGTGTGTGTAAGGTACCAGTACTCCATAATTTGTTCAACAAATCATATAGAGATTCAGACCCTTCCCATTATGCTGTAAGGCTTCTGGACTAAAGGTCAACTTTACAGTCTTCTCCAAATTTTAAAACAAGCTGAAATTAATAAAAAATTCCTCAGATTTGTATTGGTTTTGTATGTTTTCTGTTTTGGCAGTGATATTAAAGCCAATTTCGAGACAGGAATAATTGTTTGAAGTAGTTTGTGTCATATTGTAACACATTTATGAAACCGATCAACCCTTAGGCTTGCGTCCCATCCCTCCAAACCAGCCGTAGGGTATACAAACATGCGCGAACTGAGACAGGTTTTACGTGCAGGGAAACAGAATGCAGGTTAAGAATTACAAAGGGAGGCAGTGCGTAGGAAGAAACTGTGAGGTACTCATCCAGTGAACTGGATAATACACAAAAACGCATACATGTGCTAGTTTGTCATTGTTTTAAGAATACGTGACTATATCTGATAGTCCCAAAAACTTAGTCCAAATTTGCCTTATGGTATAAAAAATACATGCTCTGAAAAATGGTATAAAAAATATATGCTCTGAAAAGGAGTCAGCGGCCAAACTGGTGACTGTTAATTTAACCTGTGGTCTACAAATAGAATTAACCTGAAAGAATTAATAAATATGTGCACAGACCTTTTAACTCTTAATATTATCCAAAACATTAACTTAAACATCATAAATTATGTGTAATCATATCCATAGTTGACCCAACAAAAACATGTTCATATGAACTTGGATAAAGGCCAAACACACAAGGAACATTCCACTCCTAAACAATGATTACATGACTCTAAATTTACTAAAGAAACCCCAATTAAGTCTTATGAAAATATATGCCCCTGCGCTTGTGATTATACACATGTAAAATGAACATAACATGATATGCATTACACTCCAAATCCAACGATTATACCCCCAGAAATCCCCCAAAATATCATATTTAGATCAACCAAATTGTACTCACTTTGTGTATCCACGCACAGGGGATATTTATAATTAATCTGGTAATTGCATAATTAAGGTTCAGGGTGATTAGGAGTATACTCAGAAGGAATTTCAGGAACAACGTGATTCGACATGGCATGATTGGGCAATTATAATGAATCAATCACGAGAGGGTGCTACGGCGCGCTGTCGTGGGAGAGACGCTTTCGGACAGCCGCCCCTAAATTTGGGCACCAAATTGATGAAGTTAGAAAGCGTTGGAGCCACTACAGTTCTCATTCAGGGCCTAATACGGATGGAACTTTGTAGTCTTTCTGGTCATCTTGGACACCTTCATTGCCAACAGCTGGAAGTCGTATCAGGCGGGCAACAGGGCGGATGAAGGTCGACTTGATGGTCGTGTGCACACGACCATCTGGGCCAGGAAAGGTGTCGATTACTCGTCCAATGGGCCAATGAGCTCTGCTGAGTGCAGGATCAACAATCATGACGACATCATCAGGTTTCATCTCCCTGCCATTTCTGTCATATCTGCAGAGAAGGTAGGTACAGCCTGATGAAGCGTGACCAAAAGTGATCTGCCAACACCTGGCTGTGCTCCCAGTGTCGTCTGTTGAGTGAGTCCCATGCTGGGTATACAACCTGTGGTAAGGATGCATCATGTCGTCCCATCAGCAGGAGGTTTTGAGTAACTGGGTCTGGGTCGGCAGTGTCAGAGGAAACAACCTAAAGGCTTTGAGTTCAGGATTCCCTCAATTTCTACCAGCACAGTGAAGAGATGTGGTCAAACCTTGGCATTCGACGACATCATCACGGACAGTCCTAAGGAAGACTGTCTCTGGCTGGCCCTCGAGCTGTAGGTTCTTGGCTGCTTTTTGCAGAAGCATACTTCTCTCAGAGCTGTCATCAAGGATGGCATATGTTTCGATGCTGCCAGAAGGGCCATGAAGGAGAACTGGCACGACTTTCAGCATTAAACCATGAAGGAGAACTGGCACGACTTTCAGCATTACACCATGAAGACGGACTGGCCTGTCAACATAGACAATCTGGCTTAATGTCTGCACTCTGAAGACACGACTGGTAGTCTTCTGAGTGGCATCATGTAGCACAGTCAAGTGTACTTCTTTACAGGTGTGGCATAGCTTCTTGAGAGTGCACTCGTCGAGCTTATGGCAACGACCACACTTCTAACATCGTCCCCCTTCCCGGGTCCAACTGACTGATCAGTCTTCAGCTTCTTGGGCTCTTGACATCCACCCTTATAGTGTTCCTTGTTGTCACGATAGGGGCAATAAGGCTGGGGTTTGTTCTTCGGCTTTGGAGCTGTCATGAGTGCTGCTGTTGGGGCATCTTAGATGTTTGCTCCTAGTGTGGTTGCGGTTTCAGGTTACCAGTGTTATACCTGGACACTGCTCTACTGGCAAAGCTGTGTGACTGGCCATTCTTCCGGAGCCAACTTGCAAACTGCGATAGAGTATAGGTCTGACTAAAGATGGACTTCAAGATGCCCTCCTTCAAGCAGTGCTCCATGAAACTTGTCCTGAGGCTGGAGGCAAGCTTGCTGAGAAGTCGGTCCACATGTGAGCCGTAACCAAGTTTGATGCCGTTGGGACCCTCTAGGGCTTGTTTCATGCCCATGAGGGAGAGGACATCGAGGGAGAACTCCAATGTTTCGGTGTCACCACACTTTATGGCAGTCTTGGCCATCATGGCTACAATCTGGCACTGGACAAGCTGTTGCGGTTGGCCGCACTTGTCCGTAAGAGCGACTAGGGGTTCAGTGTAGGGCTGACTAGAGTACGTAAAGGACTTGGTAAGTTTCAATGCTCTACCGCCAAGTTGGTCGAGCATCACCTGGAACTTGTACTGTTCAGTGAGGTGTGGATGGATGTTGATCAGGTTGTCAAGGGCCATGCGAAGTGAGACAAACTCTCTCTTCTGTTAGAGAATCTTGGCAGAGTCGGCTTGTGAATTCCATACGATGATACTACAAGGAGTTCCATGGCCATTGTACTGGGCACTATTGGAGGGGAACCGATGGGAGGTTTAGGCCTATGTACTGAGTAGGGAGACATGGTACTGGTAGTCGTGGGTACATGTCCATCAGCACACAGTGGTGTGGGGTGAGTACTGACAAGTGTAGTCATCGAAGGAATCTGTGACACTGCAAAGGTTGGAAGACTTGGGATGGCATGGGAAGATGTGCCCTGTGTGGTAGAACACACTATGGTTGATGTGGCAGGCACAGGTTGAGCGGAGGTGCACACAGGTGTAGTGCTTTGACTTGTAGTAATGACGACATCAGTCTGTGTTTTTACTAATCGGGGGTGACTCATCACTAATTAAGGCACTGATGGCCTCAGCTTCAGCTAGTTATTGTTTAGCCCAACGTAATGTGCGTTGCCGTGACAATTTGGCAGTTATGGCTTCACATTCTCTCAAAGCCTGACGCTCTATTTCTTTGGCCTTGAGTCGGACCTGTGTGGCTTCATCATCGATAAGATCGGTGTCTGCAGCCTCCTCTTCTTCTAACTGGCACTGCAACTCCTCAACTTGAGTCTTCTTACGAAGGGCTTGTACCTTTGCAGCATGTTTCTCATTCAACCCGGACAGATGGGAATTGATGGAACTACTGTAATGGATGCTGCAGGGGGAGGAGTGATCGCTGTTGGCCACAGCTGCATCACCTGTGTGGCCATTGGGGAGCAAGCCAAAAACGTCATCTTGCTGTGCATGAGACATTCTGGTTCTCGAAATGGAAGTCCAAGGGTCGCTGGTTGTAGGATCCGGCTTAAAGGACCATCATGAAAAGGAGTCGGCAGCCGAACTGGTGATGGGCTGATTGTTTATTTAACCTGTGGTCTACAAACAGATTAACCTGAAAGAACTAATAAATATGTGCACAGACCTATAACACTTAATATTATCAAAAACATTAACATAAACATCATAAATTATGTGTAATCATATCCATAGTTGACCAAACAAAAACATGTTCATATGAACTTCGATAAAGGCCAAACACACAAGGAACACTCCTAAACAATGATTACATGACTCTAAATTTACTAAAGAAACCGCAATTAAATCTCATGAAAATATATGCCCCTGCGCTTGTGATAATGCACATGTATAACACGATGTGCATTACACTCCAAATCCAATGATTATAACCCCAGAAATCCCCCAAAATATCATATTTAGATCAACCAAATTGTACCCACTTTATGTCATCCACGCATAGGGGATATTTATAATTAACCTGGTAACTGGATAATTATGGTACAGGGCGATTAGGAGTATATTCAGAAAGAATATCGGGGAATTTCAGGAACAACGTGATTCGGTATGGAATGATTGGGCAATTACAATGAATGACTCACGAGAGGGCGCTACTGCGCGCTGCCGTGGGGCCGGGGAGACCCTTTTGGACATGCTCCGTAACACCCCAGGAGACAAACTTCAATAGCACAACTGATCATTCTCGTTCATAATCGTTCAACCACTTCACAAACATTCATCTGCAGAGTGTAGGTATCTAAATCAGTGTTATAATGTTTGGCCTTCCCAGATGTGAGAAAAATCTACTTTCACTTATTAGGGCTTAAAGTCTGTCTAATCAAGGGCCAAACGTTGTTTAGGTACGCTCTCTCCTTTCACCTATGTCAGGTAATCTCAGAGAATGCAGCAATGTCCACATGGTAGGCATCCAGTTGGCATCCATCTTTGGATTGGAATTGTTGTCCAGCAGAGATTTGAATCTTGGGTTTGCGATTGCGCCCATATGAGTTGGAGACCCGCTAGCCGTGGGGAGCCAGCCGGGTTGTGAGAATGGGTGAGCCTTTGTTACAATCCGAGGTTTCCTCGGATTGAAGCAGGCGGAGCATCCCTAAATAAGGCCACCTGGACGTCCAGGCCAGAACTTGCAGCCCCGTCACCCGTCAGAAGCTGCCTGACCATCACTCGTGGGCCGCACAAGTGCAAATTCTGGCCACCAGCTTCCAGCTCCTCAAGCCTGCTCGCACCGCAAATGGACTTGCCACTTTTTGACTTAAATGTGGGTTTGCCAGTGCACTGCACAGTGGTTAGGTAGGGAGAGCATTGTGCAGGTATTCTCTCACCCTCTTGGTCGTTGGGCTGGGGGATCAAGTGGCAAGAAGGAATCCAGGCGACCTGACCAGCTCAACAACGGCCCCGCAATGTCGGTCCTTACTGACGTTTCCTGCCAGCTGTTGCTCCAAAGATATCAGAGACATCTGGGCGGGCGTCCAGCCAGCTGCTACTCCAAGTATGTGGGAGACGCCAGAGTGGAGATCCACCATCTGCTTCCATGGCTTCACTATTCAACCCATAGCTGTGCTGAGGATTGCGCACAGCCCTTTGCCAGGATTTCTTTTTCATTCTGCAGGGTTTCTCTCGCCCTCCTCCCCAGGCCCGCTAGGGGCAGGGGATGCGCGTGCCGGTTTAGTCGTCGACGACTCGACCATTACACAGTCCCCCTAGCGTATAAAGGCGGCCTGGCTAGGGTGGTATCCTTTGTGCAATCTTGATGCCCCGGAGTTCTTGTTGCAGGAAATCCTTGTCATAGATCTCCTATAGGAGACAAGGGTGTAATTGACTGAAGACTTGACAGCGAGTTGTTGGATGACATGCGGTGGAGGTATTGGTCGGTGTTGGTGGGTTTGCGATGTACCCAAGGTGGAGAGAACCGTCGGGGTTTGTTGTGGGGTGGACATCAAGGAAGACAGTTGGCCGTCTTGTTGTTCCATGGTGAACTTAATGAAGGGGTGTTGCTCGTTGCGGTGATAGAGTGCGGATGGGATGGCTTTGAAGCGATGGAGTTTGAGGAGTTTGCGAGCTATGCCTTTCTCGATGGCTAGAGTTGAGTCTTTGAGTAGAGGTCGGAACGGTTGGGCTTGGCTGACTTGGCATTACCAAAGGCTCGATGGATCTGGGATGCGGATTTTGTAGGCTGTGGTCTTGTTGATCTTGTGAAGGCTGGGTCCATGGAGCCATGGATGTCTGTTGTGGGGACGGCACGGGTTGCGGTGGCACAGTTTATCCCTCAGGAGGTTGATATCTGCTTCTGCAGGTGAGAGGGTCGCTGGCTCAGGTTGACGACCGTGTGCTCCCCTAAGACTTGCTGGTTTCAGAGATGTGGAGGACGCGAGGGGGTTTGCCGTTGGGATATAGATGGTCCTTGGGCCTCGTGATAGGTTATCAGAATAGAGGGATGTCATTTTCCAGTGGTGAAGTCGGTAGCACTTGTGGAGCTGTTTGTGACGAGATGTGATGAAAGCAGAATTCGGTTTAGGTGAAGACATTGTCGTAGTTAACTGAGTTGAGGGTCGACTTTAGGGCGGCTTCGGTTTGGCGATG
Source organism: Acanthaster planci (assembly GCF_001949145.1). Next base: position 28,177 of record NW_019091448.1, read on the forward strand.
TCTTCGTCTTGCTGCGTTCTCACAGGAAAGCAAGGCTGGTTGCGCGGAATATGCGGCCGCAGCGTATCCACGCTCCATATACACTAGCCACGCTCCATATACACTAGCCAGTCTTCCACTAGCATCCGCATCACCGACCTCACACCACCTTATGAGTCAGAGCTCAACTCGAGTCCGGTAACTTTCGTGAGGACGACCTGAGCAACCTGGTCGAAACTCACAACCACCACTCTTACAAGAGAGATTCATTTCACATGGTGTACTCGCAAACCTTCTATCGTACAATGTTTGTGTACACCAAATTGAATTGAATTGAGTACATTTGGATTCAGGTCAGAATTTAATAGTATATTAGTTTTAATGGTATATTTAATAGTTTCAAAGTTGAGTGGGTATTTCTAGCCACACGCAAAGGGCCACTTTGCTATTGTAAAACATATTTATAACCTGGTCCTGCTTTTTGTGTGTAATTTATGGAGTTGTGAATCTCGCCTGCCGAAACTTTTTCTGGTGAACCAACTTTTGGTAATTTTTTTGAAATTTAGACAACAATTTCTGTAGTTAGCTGAGCAATTGTTCTCTGGGGGTAAAGTGATAAAGGCGATTTGCGAAGACTATTTCACAACATTGCAGAAGCATGTGAAAGGCTCCAAACTTTTGCCTCTAAACCCTCGAGAAGGCCAAAAAGTTTACATAAAGAAATTCCCTAATAAAACATTTTGCCTCCTCCCCCGAAAATAGTTCTGGATCCATCCTAGTTGACGTACATTTTCAAATATACAAAAAAGAAATGCAAATGTTTAAGAACATCTTGAATTTTGATGGTATTTCTGTCCCTGGACCTGCAGTACATTGTCTCATTGAATGATTACAACTGTTTTTACAGGGTTCCATAATACCGGAGAAGTGCTATAAGCCGTTTGAATGAATTTTTTTGTACAAAGGCAGGTCTTGTGTGCAAGGTAGTATGGTGTAATAAAGCCAATATAAAAGAGCTAGTCTAAGTCATCAAAAACGAAGGAGGGCGTACTAAATATTAGACTGTTAATATTTTCAAATCATGGAAATGCAGTCAGATAGCTGCTGAACCAAGATACTAATAAGGATACACATTGAAAATGAACATAATTTATGGATGCGTTATGAGAGGACTAGACATCATACAACTGCCATGCCAAACTCAAATGATTTGATTTAATATTAACCCTAACCTCCAAGGGTGTATGTAAAATCGTATTGAAATTGGAGGAGTTGGAACTGTTAGGGTTAATTATAATCTGGCACAGCAGTAAGCACAGCGTCTGACACCAGGGTCTGCTAATTATAACTGTTCTAAACGCTGTGCTGAACATGTAGTTGTGCCAAATATAAATGCATTTGAACTTTGAAAGTAAGTACTTACTCTTATCTTCGATAAACTAAAATATCTCAATGGAAAACGAAAATTCATATATGCATTTGAATTTATTACTACGTAGAAATCAATACATTAAAACACCGAGAAAATTATTCCCAACAAAAATAAGAACTAGAAATATTAAAAATTAATTCATCTATTTGTATATATGAAAAGAAATTTAGCAGGTTCAAATAGTCACACACACAAGAACTGCCTAATAGTACGTGCTTGTGATTTACCCCAGGGCAGTCAAATTGTACTTGGGAGAACAGGATATGAACCTCTTGGCCTCCAATTAATGAAATAAATTTCTCTGTTTAGCGTCCAGAATAAATTCATGATATTTAAGCTCAATCACAACCCCCTTTTCATCGTGTTTTTCTCACACCATTTTTTGGGCGATTAGTTCACAAATGAAACTCCCAATTTTAGAGTTGGTGCAAGAGCTTTTCCCCTCAGGTTTAATTGGTAAGGCATCTTACGGAATCCACAGCCAGTTTCAAAGTCAAGGTTTGAGAAATGGCTCATTCTAAATATGCATATGACTACAGCTGACTTGTCAGAAGCACTCTTAACAATTCCATTGTATTAGTTTCATAGAGCTATAATAGTTCTATGATATAGGTTCACATACATCATTATAACACCTCAAAACACACATTCTGTATCTTGGTTGGCCGAGGGTTAGTAACATATGGCATTCGCCATTTTTAAAGTTTTATTTTATTTTCCACTGCCAAGAGAACTATACCCAGCAACCAAAGAACTACAAACATGACCCGACTGGCATTGTGTAAATGGTGTGCGCGTGGCGCGTATAAAGCCTGAAGGATGGCGCGCTTCCGGAACCCTTGGGTGGGAAAATAACGTCAAAAAATGTTAGAATTTGTAATATTTTTATGGTTTGTTTACTTCCTAAAAACTCTAATCATAAAAAGGCCTTTTGTAAAATGTTTGCTGGCATATCAATTTATGGAAAATAAAAATTTGGTCACTGACCTGATTATTGCCACACTGACATGAGCAGTTCAACCATTAAGTTCATTCATAGAGCTTAAACTCGTATCTGCACCTCGTCATCCAGTGTGCATCGTGTGCACTAATTTCCATTGAAGTGGTTTTAGCATGGCACACAGGAGGCACATACCACAGATAAATGGCTAGGTTATTCTGCAAACCTTGGCATAAAATTGATGAACCCGATTTTGTCTAACAAATGTTTTTTTCGACTTTCATTGGACTTTCACTCAAAACTCTAATTTATATAAGGAAATTGCAGTTTCATAGAGAAGTGTACTGGGACAAATTACAGGTTAACGTCAGCGGGAATATCACAACTCTAAAATACTGCTATTGGGGTTATTTACTTATTTTGCCACTTAAATTAAGGTAGTATATTCCTTATACATGCAGTACATTTTGTAGTGTACAAATATTGTTTGCTTCGGGTGGTATAGAAAACTAGCCTCCCGAGGTGATTCATGGAGCATTCTATTTCCCTGAGGCAAAGCCTAGGGAAAAAAGAATGCTCCATGGATCACCAAGGGAGGCTAGTTTTACTGTACCGCGAGATAAAGCAGTCAATATTTGTTTAATAACACCTCCCCACAGATTCTGAAAAATTTAAGCTAAAATCAATAATGAAACACCAAACTGGAATTTACATTTATCAAATTTAATTCAAGAATTTCAAGCGGAACAGCAACGTTTGAATACATTCATTAACAAATGTTGTTCGCTATGAGCCGAAATATACGCCTATGCTTTCGTTGCAACGAATATAGTTCTTCGGTTGCTACGGGTATAGTTCTTTTTCAGAATATGGCTGCATGGTATAGTATTTTTGAAGCGGTGGTATAAAAATAGTAGAACTAACAAGCGTCACATGACACACTTTCAACCAATCAAGATACAGAATCTGTGGGTGAGGTGTTACAATTTTGAATATTGCAGCACTGCTTTTTATTTTATCCATAAAGCACATGTACATGCATATGTTAAGTACAAATATTCCGTAAGTTTTTTCACAATACTGGCATTCTGTAATACGGCCCATATAAACTTTTAGAGTATTTTTCCAATTTTCCCTAGTGGTTCAAGAGAACATAATGTAATAGTAGATTAACTTTTAAAACTGAATGCACAGCCATGCTTAAATGATCCAAAGTGCATGCCGTGTCTGGGTGTGTGTGTATCATTCCATTCCAAAGTGCCACTTTATAGGATACTCAAGTTTGATTGAAAAAATACAAAATAAGGAGCCAAATCTGACACTCTGATGTTGGGATCGACTTCTTCGAATTTATCACTGCGTTTTTTAATAGGTAAAAGTAATTTAGTGATACCAGGGACCGCCTGATTTCCTACTTTTTTATTCCTAAAGCTTTCACCATAGTTCTTGCTGATTGATAGCTTTGGTTGTAAGTACAAACTTGGGCAGTTTGAGGCTTAGTTTACTGTTTTGTCTGTCTCCAGGTGAATCAAGGAGTGACTGTGTTTGCTGCATCTGCTCCTCATCGGTTTCCTCGTGCTTGTCAGGGGGTGACTTGACAGGCTCTTCGGATTTCCATTCAAGTGTTGGCACCCGTGAAAGCTACACTCAAGAAAAGACAGTAGACAGTGGACTTTGAATGGGCTGTATTTGTTTGCTGTACAATGGCTGTTTTTTGTTGGTTTAGATTTTGTTTTTGATGTTTATTCAGTCAACTCTTGTTTAGATGCATCAGAAAGACAACGATCACATGCACATTATGGTGTAACTCGTGTTTAAAACAGCGTGCGGCAAAGGTGTTTGTGGAATTGGCCGAGTTTTGATGCTTATGCAAATTTACCCCATTTTATTGTGTGTTGAATAACTACTAATCTGAAGGCTTGCAAAACCAGGAAGTTGTTTTATAAGGTGGAGTTTCTCCGTCTTGTGCATAATCATTTTTTGAAGCTGTAGTCTCGCACAAAGCATGGTGTCTATGGATAGTCAGTGCACCATTTTCCTTACTTTGCTTTTCAGTTTAAAGTAAATTAACCAATTTCATATTAGTTAAACATAGTTCGACCAAAACTCACTCAAGTGGTGGATGGTATGTTTAATTAACGAGTCTATTTGACCGTTTGGAACCGGGCTTAAGGGTACGGTAGCATTGTTCATTAGTAGCTCTTTTTATAAATATGTGTCGAGGGAGCCATGACTTGCAAATATACATGTAATCATGCCAAATGGCAACGACGTTGCAATTAGCAACATGGTTCTGTTAGGTTCAATAGAAAACATGGGTGTAAATCCAAGGGGATGGGAGTATAAATCCCCCACTTTTGAGGGGGGATCGGCAACTGAATTAACCCCCCCCACGACACACACACACACCTTTTGTGGTGAGCCAAAAATTAAGCGGATTGTGAAGAAATTTTCACTGGCAGACTTCCAACGATTAAAATGCATTGAGTATCACTCAAAAAAATGACGCCTTGTGGAGGCCTAAGAAAATACATGTAGGTTGAAAAGGTCTCCACGAAGATTTACGAAACATATTCTTGCGATTTATTTTAATACTTAAAGGGCTTTTGGTTTCATTTCAACCCAGCAAGGGACTGTGGCTGAGATGGGAACATTGCGAAAACAGCACTTCATTTACCCGTGTGTTTTAGAGCACAAGATGGAATAAAGCAATGCCTCCCGAAAAGATGCAAATTCTGGAGTGTGTGCATTTGTGAATGAAGAAGCTCATACAGGCTTCCCTTGAGAATTACTGCTTACTTCAGTCACAGGAAAACAAATTTTAGGCTAAAGGATATGTTGAGGGTGGTGCCTTTTCATGTTCGATTGTTCATTTGGGATAAAGGGGGTCAAATGTCAAGGTCGTTTCTATGGGAAATAGGTTTAATACCTCCATACTCCAAGCTTGTTGGATGACTTAGTTGATTTGTATGCATATATTGAAAGTTGTGCCTTTCCACGGAAGGAGTTTGAAGTTCATTCAGAATCAGAGGTCAGACTTTGACGTACCACAATAAAAATCATCTTGTACTTACCCACTGCACTAGGAGGAAGAGGAAGAGGAACATTCCGCAGGAGACTGCATACAGAAGGAATGTCATCCGTGCCCCATATTCAGTGACAAGCAGGCCAGTGAGGAAGAACCCCAGCCCTGCTCCCAGCCCGTGGTGTACGGATATGAGTACCCCTTGCATCGTCCCGCCATACAGAGTTGGTACTGTCTCTGTCATGTAGGACACGGCAGTTGTCCATGTCATAATGAAGCAGAGCCCTGATCACAGGTAGATAGGTGAATAGTTGACAGAAAATTGACAGATTAATTTTGATCGCTCTGAGACGGAGATAGCCGAAACGAATATTATCCTGATAGTGTCTTTTATGGTAAAATGCGATTCTTTAAGGTATTATCGACGGTTTTGGTTAGATTGGCTTATGTTTGAATTGAACGGGGTTTTATTTGATTTTGGCAATTCACTGATTCAGTGGATTGATTTGTTATGATTTCTCATTCATGGGATCGGAGTTGACAAATACATGTACGTATAATGAGTGGATGTTGGTATATTTTGAATTCAACTTGATGAGATTATCATATGTTTCGTATGACACGGTTTTGACATCATTTGCCAGCCTGGTCTGAATGAGATCGTTCCGGATTGTTTCAGAGTTTACTGGATCAGTTAAGAGGGTCTGATCGGGATTAAAATGAAAATAACCCAATTTACCGTGCAAGGGCTCGATGAATACTGCAGTCCACGGCATCGTGATGAGGAAGTAGGAGACAAACCGTAAGATGTAGAGAGAAAGCCCCAAAATCAACAGCGTCACGTGGCCAAACTTGGCAATGGCCCAGCTGCTGAGAAATCCGCAGGAGAACTCTGAGAAGCTGTTTATGGCGGTGAAGATCCCCAACAAATCCTGCGTTGCGCCTGAACAAGAACATCATTAATGATAATCTCATCAGTCAAATTGGTACATGTACACAATTGACCAACACTGGCAGTAGATTTCTGGCGCCTCCCTGCATCAGTCTACCACTAGCAGGGTCAAAAGAAAACCCAGAGAGTCACGTGGAACCTGGTTGGAGAAAAGCTGTTGCGCCCGATGACTTGCTCGAGAACAGAACACACGCCACACTGTAATGTAAATTTGACTGAGGATTTTGTTTAATATAAAATAATACTATACACTGCACTTGTTGCTGAGGACATACAGTATGTCACAGAACAGCATTTCCTTGCTCTCTGCTTGATGATCCATTCACTCTCTCCAGAATCGCACTTACCGAGATTTTCTAAGTGCCAAAAGAGAAATCCCCAGACGCAGCCATTACACAGTCCAAGGAAAGCCAGCATGACCAAGACTGAGCCGTAATGCCAGCTGAGCAGCACTGCCGTGATGGGCCCGTAAGACGATTCAGTGTCGCCTGTCTTGCTGTCGTACTGTTGAGAAATAGCATCAGGTGTTACGCGTGCACCTGTAAGAGGATCACTGGTAGCTCGTTCGCAAACACCACGATGGCGACGCAGTGGAAGTGTATGGTTCCGATACATGTCGGGACAATGACGAGGACCATAATGGAGATCAATGGTGGCATATAACGCAGATCTAGAAATTGTGATCCAACTGCTATACACAAAATATGATCGATAGCTTGATAAAGAAAATGCAGTTTTCCGCCAGTCTTCTTCGATAGGGTATCGGGGCCAAGTAAAATCTTGCCAAAGAGCTTGTGCAAATGCAGAATGGCGAGGAGACCAGATTGCAAGATTGACGACTTTTTAGCTTTGGCATACATCAAATCCACATGTAAGCAATCTGTCATCCAAAATATGGACACTTCATTTGTGTGAATCTTCGATTCTCCTAGCGACTATACAAGTACTTGTATGGAGAAATCTTTCAGAGCGTAAAATTGATGTGTCATGGCAGCAAAATTTGCATTATCACCTGAACACTGTAAGGTATTAAAATCATGCCCACTTAATTTATACATATACATGTATATATACATGTTCTCGTTCACGGTTGTTTTCTGTTTTTGGTTATCAGTCCACGCATCTTTCCTTTTTATAGGTTTCCCGTCAAATTTCAGCAAAAAGGGGTTTCAGTTTAACACGAAACCTATTGAATTGATTTAAAATGAATGTTCCATCACCCGAGCATTCGAAAATGAAAGAAGTAGTTCAGTTTAAGTTACATGTATTTGAATATTCTTTCCAGAAATACGTTCATTCAAATTCAACTAGACCTAGTCTTTTTGTCTATTCTAATTCGTCAACGGCCTTAGAAGGTTTTTCCAGAATTCCATATACTCAGTAGTTTCTCGCATACATGTACATGTGTGTGGATTCAAGTTTAGACTCGTATTTATTTTTATTTTTATGTTTGGGTGGTGATTCTACTTTTGTTTTTACAGGTAGCATATATATAAATAACAAAAGGAACAGGTTAAAACTTTCCAAATTGATATCAGAATGCTCAAGAGACAAGTGTAGACTCAGACAATTTGAACAAGCATACAAAAGAATTATTCACACCAAGACAGTGATTATGGAACAAGACTATCATAGAAAACAGCTTACAGTAATAGACAGCAGTTAGAACTCCAGTAATACATATCACATGAACACTGAGAGGGTGAAGTAGATTTACCGATAAAGAAAACGCTCAATTGAAGGAACCTGCACGCTGTGGCTGTTAATATGATTGCACCAGTTCGGAAAAGAAGACAGCAAAGATTAAACTTAAGAACGTTGAAATTTTAATTTTGTAAAAATGTAGTCTTGAATGCCCAATAACGAGATAGAATGACTGAAAGAAAATCTGAACGTCAAAACCCAAATCTCTGTTTATACACAAAAACGAAATTGAGTGGGATATCAGGTTTTAAAAGAAACCCCATTCTAAACAAAATTTGCAACAAAATGTGAATGCGATTTGACCAAAATGAGCGTTACTTTGCTGAAATTGGTTGGGAAACCTTATCGTTTACATTTTCCCTCTTGCTATTATTGTGTCATTGGTTGGACCCGGACTCATGATAATATTATGATTGAATTCAGCCATAAAAAGTTCAGGAGCACTAGCCCCTCCCAACCTTGGACCTGGTTGTCTTTTCAGAAGTGCGTCCTTGGTGTGTTTAGTTTTCGAGACTTTTTACCAAAACGTACCGAGAACTTAAAGTAGGCAACACAGACCAACGCAATACTGCTTACGCCGACAGCCAAGAGGAAACTGGTCCAGTAGCCGGCGATCGTATGTTCAATGCCGCAGCTTACCTCCACCGTGCGGGTAGCGTTCAGTATGAATCCAGCAGCGGTGGAACTGCGTAGTAAAATTTTAAAATCTGTTCATTCCAACTGCAGGGGAAAACGGTAACCGGGATCAAGAAGTGTGTTGAAAAGAACAATGTGTCTCATTTAGGCTCTTTAAAAGATAGGCTACAAAGATTACATTGAGATATAAAGTTGGTTATGAGAACACTTCTGTGACACGGTTTTTTATCATCTGTTTTGGGCCATCCCTGGTTTGCCTTTACGATTTATTTTCATGATCCCAATTTGGCACTTCTTTAATCACACCTTTAAATTTCTAACACTCTGCAGTCCTCTGTACGTTACCGTCAGAATCCACGTGTCGGTAGAAAACTTGCAAGTCTGGGGGACGCCAAAGAAAATAATGCTGACAGACTGACAACTCAACAGTTAGGGATGGGTAATTCCCACATTTTTATGGAAACTGGCAAATTTCATCACCCATCGTGTCTCTCTCCTTCTCCCCTTTCCCCATTCCTTTTTCATTTCCAATGGGATTATTGAGTGAACAAGATTTCGGGGGGGCAACAGCCGTGGTGTGAAGAGAGATGAGTTCCAGGAATACTTGTGTTTCACCAACTCACACATGCAGAAGAGAACTAATAATACTGCACTTTTTGGAAGAATTCGTTTTTCTTACCAAACTCCCCATCCCAACGTGCCAAATCCTCGATTCCATCCGTAGTGATCGACATGACCGTACTCTCTTCGCAAGGCGTCCAGCGTGGCTATATCCGCTTGACATGTCGAGCTGAACACCACCACCTCAATGAAGCTGGAGATGAGAAGAATGACCACAAACAGCGTGCGGAGATCGGCCTTTTCATACAGCCAGCCTTGGTTGGCCAGGAGAGCCTCCTGGATCGGCTTGGGAAACTGGCCCAGGGACCCCTCGGTGGTCTGGTTTCTCCACGTGCCCAGGGCCACTTTCGGTAATGCTCGTCGGGTAACTTGTCTGTCGATGCCCCGTTTGAGAACCGAAGTCGACGAGAAGGAAAAGATGTCGCCGTCCAGCGAAAAATTGTACCGGGTCTGGTCCTCTTGGTAAGGGAGGCTGATGTTGAGGTGCAGCATTTCCCATATCTGCTCCTCCATCACGTCACAGGGAACTTGGGATCCACGTGGTAGCACAGCGAATGACAGCAATACGGCACCACTAAGCACAACGCTCGCCACGAGCACGGCCTTCCGGCAGCGGAACCTGTCCGCGGCCGCTGCAGTGAACGGCAGCAGGAGGAACCCAAAAATGGGCCTTAAAGCGCTGATCGTGCCTATGGAGCCAGGAGAGAACCCAAGCTGCTTGAAGTACAGCGAGATGTAAGGGAGAAAGCAAGCAAGCGAACCCCAGAACGTGAAGTTGAACACCTTGTACACGAGCAACGGCGGGTGGATGTGAAACAGTCCCGCCATTGCCTCGGATGTCAGTTGCGATAGCACACACGTAGGCCCTATGTGTGTGTTTCCTTGCTCTATCAATTCTTTGGCGTGTCGATACCGTTTGCCCGCCAAGTTAACCCAACAAATAGACCAAGAAGCGAAGTGGCAAACCCTGACGGTAATGTGCGGCGAACGTGGTCAGCACCCGTTCAGATCAGTAATAACCGCCCATTGTGAATTTACCCAAACAGCTGTTTCGTGTCGTGTGCTCTAAAGCAGACAGTTTTTTCGTGACGATGGCTCCGTTTACATATAGCGCTAAATCGAAAAGCCGATAGACTGCAGGAGTCTAGTCACGGTTGGCAGCATCCAAATAGTACCATCAGTGAATTGTATAATAATAGATGTTTATGCACGGTGGTTGTGGGATGGTCGGAGTATTTCATCCAAACGGGAACACTTCACCACAGCTTGTTGTCACGGTGGACAATTGCCTTCTCAAGGTTGTGTGGATAACAATTTCTGACCACTTCTGTAAGCATCAGTCTAAAATATTTAGCTCCATCCTTTCTTGCAAAATCTCATTGCAGGGAAGAAATTTTGTAAAGTAATATGCTTCGTCATTACTGGATAGCCACAGTTGTGTAAATGTTTGCCGTCAGCTTTTAAGTGGGAGCATGGGGCCAATCCACACGGAAGAGACAGTAACAGGACCAACGACAAAACCGTTCCTTGTTCGACCAGCAATATCAACTTGAATTTCCAGTGTGTTGTGCTTTGATTTGCTTTGTTCCCCTGGTCACTGAAGGCCGCGGCCTGCCCCATCTTTCACATGGGACAGCTGGGGAGATAATCCGATTACCTGGGCCTTGACAATTTTGCGACACCAGACGACAATCAGAAAAACTGTCCAGTTGCCCTCCCATTTTTATATTTCTGCATGCACTTCGAAACATAAAGCAGTAAACAAAGATAACATGGTTTGAGGGTGGATAATCGATTGTCGCTCTCCACGGTGTTGGAAAATGACTTTCAACTTTAAATAAACAAATATGATTGTCCACCCAATGGCTGAGATAAAAATGTTAATTTTTTTTACCATATTTCAATTAATCTTCAATTGTCAATAAAATTTTAAGAGCCAGGGAACTGTGGCATAAACACAACGAAATAATATGCACCAAGGATTTACCATTACATTTGCCGGAAGCTTTCGTGCACATTATCCTGGCGACTGCTCGACTCGAACTGTTCCCCCGAACTGTTTGACTTGTTTGCAGATGCAAAAATACTGGCAATTGACTGGCAATTGATGATGCATGACTAGAGAGAGTTCGGCTCCGGTCGGCTCCAGATATGTTATGTGATATCATCGAAAGTGTCATATATACAAACTTCAAAAGAAGCTGTGTGTTTATTCTTTAAATTTCTTCCAGTTCTCCACTGTGTTTCATTTTTCATGCATGTGATCATCCCGTCCACAAGTGTAAATAATCCGGTCTTTGTTATTGAAATAACGGACGGTTTATCTTACACGTTTAAATTCCCTCTGCATAGCTGATGGACAAGCAACGGATAGCGTATAACTGATGCCGTATCACCAACCGAGAATAATCACCTGTCGACGGTTAATCGAGTGATAATGTAAACTCTTACCGATAGCGTATTACCTGTCGACGGATAATATATGAGCCGACAACGTTTCAAAAATCGACCGATAATGAATATCAGTATCGGGGAAGGTACATAAACATTTTTTTTTCTAAAGCATGAAGACCCAACACACTACTTCAGGGTTGTTATTTTTGTCAAGTTTCAGCCTACCATCTAGGATAAAGCCAGGGGGGGATTAATGTCCAGGGAAAAAAACACAGCTGAACCTCTGCCAAACCGATAGATGGACGGCCTGTGCTAGCATCACACTGACAAATTAAAATAACGTTTTTAAACGTGTTAAAAGATATCAAATGTCTTAATCAAAATAAACCAAGTTTATATTATACTTTAGTGTATTTTATATATTTTAAAATGTATTTCCTGTTTTCCAAGAGTAACATTTTTAAGTTTATTGTGAACATTGTGAAAATAACTTATCAATAAAATAACACTATTTGTAGCCCCTTCAAAATGGTATCCCCTCTAAAACGTGAACCTGGAAATGCCCCCACAATGGCTCCAAGCTTGTAAAATTTTACACTCTTTATGCTGGATGTGTAATTAAAGGTGATTCATTTGGATATGCCAGGGAAGCCAATTTCGTTCTTTTATTTCTCAGAAACAGTTAACAAATTTTCTACGTAACAAGGACACCCAAAGAGAGGGTCCCGTTTACATGTGAAACATTTTGGTTACGCACTGTGAATCTCACCGCCAACTAGTTGTTAATTCATTCTAGTGAAGTGCCATTATAAAGCAGTTTTAACTTGCTTGTGTATTTTGATACATAAAAGAACCCCAGAACACAGCAATTTTAAAAATGTCACAGAGCCTGGTGTCCCCGTCCATGTGAAACGTATAATTATTATGAAAAGTAGATAAAATAATTCATCCTTTGTTAGAAGATATTAAACACTTTAACTTGAGCCACTAAAATTTTTTGAAGATTTTACTCTTGTTAACAGTACCGTATGATTTTTACAGCAATTAATAAGAAATGTCAATACCTTTCGTCAGAAGGAAAAATATTGGTGAATCCCCTGTCAATCAGTTTTACTGTTAGGGTCATATATCACGACTTAGTACCCGAATTTATGGAATAACCTATATTTATTTGATAAACCTATTTCAAACATAACTTTTGATTAATGCTTGTGTTGTTGATTTTTCAAAACATACCAGTACAAATTTTAATTACCGAAAATGGGTCACTTGGGAGACATTCCCATAGGAACGTGCACATAATTTTTCACACTTTACCGTCCCATAATTCAATATTCCCTAATCCGATCTCAACCAAACTTTGCATGTTTTCCTTTCAGACCCTACTCTATCATCTCTCAAAATGTGGACTATAAAAATATTCCTCCTTTTGGTCGTTGGAGCATTAGGGAGACATTGAAATGTTGAAGCGCTGAAACAAGTCCAACAGACCCAGTACCCAGCGCTGGATGGCAAAGACTAGTTACTAGTACTAGTAGAAAACAGAAAAGGTTGGAGCATCACATAGCAACAAGGCTAGAGCCCAGAGTCATAAGTCATTTAGTCCAGTCACAAGTCAAGTCACGTGTCATTTGATCAAAGGTCAAGTCAAGACACGGGACAGTTTGGTCTAAACACAAGCAATCCACAAGTCTTTTTCTCCAAGAACAAGTCAAGTCGCGCGATGTGTGATTTTAAGCCACAGCCAACTGATTCAGTGGTGGCCTTGGGCAGAGAGGACCAAAGCAGAAGTTGCGAGACCAGCGAAGTCTTAATATTACGCTGATTATGTTAAGATCGCAAGGCGTAAGTTGATAGGCCTAATTTAAAACTCAAATGAGTTTGATTGAGTAGTTTTCTGACTTGCGTTAGTAACAGGTCATAATGTCCAAGTAAAGCTACGTCCCCAAGTCATTTTTTGCAAGCCCAACTTGCCCAAGTCAAGTCACGCACAAGTCAAAAAAACGATAGTTACATGTCAAGTCAAGAGTCGCAAAAATAATTATGACGACTCGAGTCCGACTCGAGTCCTGGCAAGGCTAGTGACTCCTGTTTACAATTCTGACACGGTAGCATCAGTGCATCTATTTAAAATGTTTGTGTGGTCACTATTGTGTGGACAATCAGCAAGATCATGCAGGAATGTCTACAGGCCAGTTGGCAACTGAGATGGATGTGGTTCCCGAGGAAAATTGCTCCAGGTTCCTTGGGTGAATATTGGTCACAAGGCAAAAGGCCCTTAATCGTGCTGGACCTACCAGATATCTGGTCAGATCTGTTCTGAACTAGCCTTGGTCAAGGCGTTCGTCATTCGTCGCATCGCAGCGCACGGCCCGGCAGCGCGCACCTGCCGCTCGAAATCAATCAAGGCGAAGAGCGACCTCATGCGGTATAAGAAATATGCAGCTTATTTCTTAGACCGCATGAGGTCGCTCTTCGCTTTGATTTCGAGCGGCAGACAATCAGTTTCGCCATCATAGAGCTATACTGTATAGCTCTGGGCCCTTTTCCAATACTCGACTTGGGCTCCACTTAGGCTTCGTTCCCAAAACCAATCCCCAATTGTGGGCCTGAAACGTTTAAATTAAATTAGATTACTGTAATTTTTGGCTCTCTTGCATCTTATTTGATGTTTTGTGGCACTATTAAACTAATTATTGCTCTTACAGCTTCAACGTCAGCTAGTTAAAAACAGTTGAAGCCTCAAATGGAGCCGAATTGAGTATTGGAAAACGGCCATAGTTTCCGCCCTTCACGTGTGATGTCGCGGGTCACCATTTTCCAATACTAAACTTCGTTTCCACGTAGTCTTCATCCTTTTCTTACCACCTGACTTTGTAGTTGTTAGCCTCAAAATAAGTTAAACAGTGTCACAGAAGCATCAAATAAGATTTTTGTAAAGTAGAGCATAAAAGCATTTCAATTTAAGTGAAGCATTTCAGACCTAAACGGCGGGGACTGATTTTGGAGACGAACTCATTACCGAGACCAATCAAGTATTGAAAAACGTGGGGTGCTCATAGGGAATTCCCCTAGATTTGCAACTCGAGCCTTTTATATTTGTCATTAGAACGTTGGGAAATCCGCTGTGTTTGAAATACAGGCACTAATATTAATTGGTACACACGGGCTTACCCCTACGGTTATATCGCTTCCAACTCGCATTATTGGTAGCCTTGGAGAAAGCTGGGGAGGAATGTAATCAACAGGTAAGCTTGTTCTGACTCAAGCTTGTTCACTACCCGTATGGATGGTTGCTCTAACTTTGAAGTAGATTGACTGTCCTGAGTTTGCTACAGTTTGGACTCGGAAGAGTACCAAATATTTCAAGTAATGGCCTACAGATGTTTTTTGCAACCTCAACTTTTGCACAACAGCCACGAATTTATTGTATTTCGTTAAGATTTCACAAATTATATTCAAGATTGCGCTGAACATGCTGTGTATGTAGTATATTATTAGCCACCAGAAAGAGGTTACATACAATGTACATGTACATGCATGTATCCTAAAATTTCCAACATAGCAGGGAAGGTATTGAAGCATTTACCTTACAGAAAACACTTCCAAGTTTACAAAATCTACAACTTTATGTAATGCTGCCCTTAAAAAAACTGCGTAACAGCATACTAAAGTATACTTTCTTTTGCTTTGATTCAATCGTGCATTATTTTTTATAAGTTGGCATTGAACTGATAGTGATATATGTTAAGCGTGTGGACTGACACCAGCGTTCAACATGACATAAGTCTTTTTATTGCTACATGAATCACATGTACATTATGCGTGAATACATGTCAATGACAAGCATGGCGTGGCTCCACGGTGGTCTATAATTGCCATGCATGACTGCAAGGTACTGTACATCTCTATAACAATATCAATTATTAAATTCACCTGTCGTGACCGCATGAACTTATGGCCAAGTGTACATGTAAGGGCAGATCTACATGTAGGTTCATTAAAATACTGGAATGCAGTGGAATACATAGAGGTACAGTATGGCCTCCTCTGTCCCTTTGTATTCCTGTGTTTTAATGAACCTTGATCAGCCTCAGAAGTTTGTAAGGTACACAGCGCTGACTCTACCAGAACAGGGTGCCTCAGGTTCAAATTGCATTTTCGGACTTTTTGAAAGTTCTTCCATACCCCACAAGATGCAGTGTTTTCCTTTTATTGTTTTTAACTGAATTCCAAGTTATATTTCAAGGTATTCCACTTTTCTTTTTGTGATCTGTGGTTTTGGAGGTCTGAATTCCATTTTGTAAATACAAATCCACAATGAAAATGTAGGCATAAGTATTGAGCCAGACAAAGATTTGTCAGTTAAAATGGTGAGTCCAAATGGACTTGATTACGTTACTGTGTCAGCTCTTACATTTTCTGACTGTTGTTATTCTTAATTTTAGTCATATTTTGACATGCATATTCATTTATGTACATTTTATTTCGTCCTGTGCCCGGAAGAAGGTCATAAGCGCTTACAACCTTTTGCCGGGAAGCATAATCGCTGCAAAAAATAATTTTTGGCAAAAGGACATATGTATGCAACAGTTTTATTTTAATGAAATATAAAGATTTCTTTGCAAATAGTTCCAAAAACATTTCCCAAGTCGTTTGATAAGTTGTTCAAAGGTTGCCTTTTGCACTGCCTGTGTTGATTTTGTGGTAAATTTTATCTGTTTTTACTGAATAAAGAGAGTGTGTTTCTTACGCCCTTTTACCAGGAACATTTTCTACTGTGATCATGCTTCCGGGTAAAAGGGCGTAGGCACCCTTACAACCTTACGACGATTTCTGCTTTTGGTTTTCAAACCAAAAAATAGCCTGCCTGGATGTGACCATGTATGTGTACAGTAGGTAATGCTACATGTAATTTATAGTGTTACCTAAACTTTTACCCGTAATGTCTTGTTGTAACTATTCTTGCTGATACATGCACTAGGATAAAAGCCAGTGTTAGTCATGGCTGCAAGAAAGAGTATCTTTGTGGCCAACCTTCCAGTCCTGGAGGGGATGTCCCTATCTGACAAGCTCCATATTTACTTTGGGAAGCGGGCCAATGGCGGTGGTGACATAGACAGCGTCCAGCTGGAGAACCAAAATGGCCATCCCCTAGTTTCTGCCATCATCACGTTTGCAGAGGAAGAAAGTAAGATTCCCCAAGGAAACGGGTCTGCTCAGACAATCAAAAACATGTCACAGCAACTGGAGTCATTTTATGGAGCTGTTCCATTGGTTTATGCTTGCAAAAAATAAAAAAAGTATGATCCCCCCATGCAACAGAATTTAGCAGTTGCCTTCTTGGCAGTTCAGAAACCAGTAATAGGTTATAATTGATGAAAAATGTCACAGAAATTAATTACTTATCAAATTTATTCAACAGAATTCATTTCAAGGCAGAATCCACATACATGTATTACATAACAAAATTGAGGGCCTTTTACTCTGCAAAGCAATATGCTCAGCAAACTAGAATGAGTCTTGTATTAAGTTCATGGCTCAGCTACAAGCAAAAGGTTGCTGCTTGCTACAGAAGTAAATTTTTAATATGGTCTGCAATAAATTTTGGTAAAGGCCACAGCTATATTGTGCAGATTGAAGCTGCTGGGGGCATCCGTGTTTGTGCACAAACCTGTAGAAAACGTGAAATTTTGTTTGCCTATTGTAATACATGTATCTGCATCTGTATTCAAACATGATGTGCCAACAAAGCTGAAATACTAAAACCTAAATGCACAGTCAGTAATGAGCCTTTAGGTTTGTGCAAACAAACACTATGTACATGTACACATGTAAATTATGTGACAGGAAAAGGGCTAATGATGTACTTCCGCATTGCATCTGAATGAGAGAATTTTTTCCATCTCTATTCATGTTGTACAAATACATGCCAAAATTCAAAATGTCTGAACTCAGGAGGTGTCAAAGCTTCTCCACGCTAGGAATGACGACTCAAGGGCTCCAGTAATTTGATACAGTCCTGTGGCTCAAGAGCATTCTCACATCCATACCTACCCTGAGGATTCCATGCATGTAGATTTAGCACATATTGTACATGTATTCATATACTTTTGATCATGTTGTTTAGTAAGCAAAGAATTAAGTTTAGTCTCCAGAAGTGAATTTGGGCACACTTTCATTACAAGCATGCAACTTTTCCTCAGATCAGCTGATTTCCTCGTTTTTCACTTCACACTGGTCCCATTAGGAATTGAAAAACACTGTTCAAAATGTTGGAAATATTGGAGTTTCCTCGTTTTTTGTTTTGTCAAAGTTGCATGCCTGTAATTAAGAAATATTAATTTTGTACCTTTTTCAGCTGTCAGTTCTGTGCTGATGACGCAGCATGTATTCTATGGAAAGAAATTGATAGTAGACCCATATCATCCGATAAGTGAACATGTGCAAAGCCAAGATGGTGAAAGTAATTGCGTACACGTGCCTGAGGTAAGAACTTTAAATATTTTACACTGAGCAATCATTGTTAGAGTCAGTCTTGTTTTGAGGATGAAAGTATATGAATATATTTAACGGCATACATGTACATATGTGTACGGTCTATTCTTTCAACGAAGTGAAACCAAAGTAGGCCATGTTCACTGATTATCTTGTACTTTTGATAAAGGTAAGTTACATGTATATACAAGTGCTAAACAGTTTGAAAAAGAGCTTGATTTTTTTCAGCTTACCTTGTTGGGGTGGTATGTAAATGCTTGGATTGCTATCCATAATCAAAACCTGAGGAGTTACATGTTTACATGGCATTACAGTCTGTCTTGGACTTCAATCCTTCATAATATTCCAGTAACCTTGTCACTTTCAGAAAGTAGTCAGGTTCCCCAATCAGATTTACTAGCATTGAACTTGGTTCCATAAAATGTTTCATAAGGTGCATCTTGGAGCACTTTTATGAGCTGTGCTGATGGATTGATTATCTCAAGCCCCTGTTGCAGAGAGCAACTACACGTACATGTACATGTAGGTCATTCCTTAGACAGATTTTTAGGATGCACTGCAGTATAGCAGCAGTGTCATCACAGACTGACCAGTTGCCCATTGTTAGACAAAAGAGTGTTTTTCTTGCAATCACAGAATCTCAGCATGTTAAGGGGATTGGACCCTTGGAAGAAAGTGAAACTCATCATAAGCGCTCATAGTTGGGATGATTGCCTGGAGTCTATTGCTGCCTCAACGATGACAAAGTTGGAGATGGATGAGAGGACGGCTTTGTTCACGTTCACTGGCCGAGCCTGTGATGTCATGAGGGCTGCTGCCAAGCTGGCAAGGTCCACAAAGGGCAGCAGAATGGAAGCCTTTCTATCAAAAGAAGAAGATATGAGCAGGGATGATCAGGAGCCCCAATTCAAAACAGGAAATTTGCAACTCGTTGATCAGGAGCTTCAGAAACAAACAGGTGCCAGAAACCAAACTGGGAGCATCATTAATGAACAACTTACCCACGCCAAAATAACTCGGGTTACTCAGACAAAGGAAAAGTCGTCCATTCATTTGCCTCATCAGAGACCAACAAACCATCTACTCTCCAACAAGATTGCAAAGCAACAAAGACATACCATCAGGTTTGAGCAGAAGGTTCTGGATTACTTAAACCTTCGCGTTGCCAATCACCAAAAGATTGAAGAAATCAGAAAAGAATTCAAGGTAGACTTTGAGGCCAGGCCAGGCGGGACAGTGGAAGTGAACAGCAAAGGTCCAGAAACCGACCACCAGAACATTGAGGGGGCCATCCAGGCTCTTGAAGACTTAGTGAACCGGACCAAGGAGCTGGATCTTATCACAGAAATTGTTGATGTGATAAGGCTGTTCCCAGAAGCTTCAGCAGAAACCATAGATGCAGCGGTGCAGCAGACCATGAAGTCCACACAGGTTCTTGTGACTCAAAGAATGTGGAACAGATTGGAATTCTATGGAACAGATCATGAAGTTCATCAGGAGATAGCAAAGCTGCGGCGGAGTGTTCTTGGTGAAGAGTCACGAGATGAAGTCGATGCAATCCACAGCGTGGACACTAAGACAGCTGATGAACGAAACTTTCATGGGCATAACCCAGAATCAACAAGCCAGCACGTAGAAGAAATCCCTATGGAAACAAGTTTGATTGGAACAGACCTCAATGGCATCACATTTCCAGATCATGCAATGGCAAATTTGAGAGCCTGTGCTAATGTTGGTGCTGCTGAAGAGGATGATGATCATGACAGTGATGATGATGATAGTGATGATGAGGAGGATTGTGATGATGATGATATGCTTAATGTCCCACTGTGCCAGGCTTTAGATAATGCATTTTATGAAGTTGAAACCAATGCTGCACTTTGTTGTCAGAAGCATGAAGGGGATTCTAGCACCAGCACAAAGGATGATGAAATAGACTTTGCCCAGCCACAATATTATGGGAAATTTGGGGATTCACCCATGGAGGAGAATGCTCTCGGCTTAAATGATAAAGATTCTCAGGAGGAATCCAGGGTCCCAGATGCAGCTTCGCCCATGTCAGCTTCACAGATTTCCTTTGTGTATACCCCCCCAGACACCGACCCTTTCAGGGTTAAGACCGTAGTGCGTGGAGGCCCAAACAGTGTCCAACGAAAAGTTCAACCGGAATCAGTAGACAAACTAGCACCTAGCACCTTGTTTAATGGAGCTGGATGTGCAAAGAGTCTTGGACGTCCAAGTGGTCAGGAGGCAGTTTTGAGTAGAGCTTCTTGGGCTGATACATGGGAAGATGCAAAGGATGTGGCTGAGTCCTTTTCCTCAGGTGCTGTACCATTCACGAGCAGAGTAGTAGGAAATTGTGGATCGACACTTACAGATGGAGATTTCACCATTACTCTGAAAACGGGGATGAATCTCATCATTCGACGGGGTAACCTCATCAACGAGTTCACCAATGTAATTGTTGTTCCGGCAGATCCTCATCTGCGTCTCCAGCACGGAGCGGGTTATGCAGTGAAGGAGGCAGGGGGCCCCGAGCTGGTTACTGCATGCCGCCGCTGGGTCCAGCGACACGGCGCAGTGAAACCAGGGAAGAGTGTGTGGACCACGGGAGGGAACCTGAAGTGCAGTCATGTGCTGCACGTGGTCCCGCCACAGTGGGAACCCCAAGCTGACTCTTCGAAGCTGGAAGTGCTCAGAGAAACCATTTTGGATATTCTTAAGACATGCACCCACAAGTTGGAAGCTTCCATGGTGTCCATGCCAGTGTTAGGAGCAGGTAGGTCTATTTTATTTCTCACAAAAAGAAAAGGTCTACATGACACTTGGTCATAGCAAATATTTTTTCCGTTGTTTTTGTACACAAGAAGTATGTGCTTCCTCTTCATCAGTCTTACTTTCTTTAATGCATTGGAGGTTGAACGGCTTATGCAATAATTATATGTAACATATACAGAGGCTAGACCTGGTATCGAGTGAGCCAAGGAACAGTGAGGCATCATTGGAATACAGGTTGGGGAAATGAATGCAGGGTTTGAATTCCAAGTCATAAGCTTGTATCTCTGGGCCTCAACCTACATGTAGGTTTGAACTAGTTTGTTGTAGTTGCAGAGATTAGCAACTTGGAATATATGAATTTGATGAGTGAAAGAAATTTAACCCTAACAGTCCTCAATCCTCCTTCAAATATATGAGTTTACGTATACCCTTACAGGTGTGATAAATAACAAATACTGAATGGAAACTCTTCCCTCTCCCCAAATGAAAGCAAAAGCAGAATGTTTGATGTCTTGTTATGAAAAATCAATGGCACAGGGATGGGGGCATCAAGGAAGGTGTGCGCACTCGCATTCTTTGACGCAGTGTTGGACATCACCAAACTGTACCAGCAAGGATGGATGGGGCTAGAGACGCTGGTGCTGGTGGACCAGAATTGGGCTGCCATTGCAGAGCACCAGCAGGTCTTCAGCGATGCAATCATAAGTGGCTACATGCAGGACTTCATCAAATGGGACGAGGATGACATGGGTGACACACGGCAGGTGTCACATGCAGGAGGTAGGAGACCTTCAACCCTTGACCCTGTCAATTCTGGTTTTTATATGAGTTACAAGTTCCTGTGGAATGTGCTATCTTTTACCGGTTTGTGTACAAATGTACTTCTTATAGACTAATCCGATTAGACGCCATAACTGCAGTGCATGGCACTGCACTCACTCGCACATTCCTCAGCTTGACGCGTGCGTGCATTTGGCAAATCACGACACCCTGTTGGTCGAAGAGGCATGTAACGCGCACGTACCACCTGTCCACGAGCGTTGTACCACCGCAGTAATGGCTTCTAATTCCGGTAGTCAAATTACACTATAGGTTTTATTTGATCCTTAGATGCAACTATTTTTGTTCTAATGGTACTGCTGAGGCATATATACAGAGGCGTAGGGACCGGGAGGATGTGGGGGGATGCGGCACTCCCCCCCCCAGTAATTAATTAATAATAATTCCGGTTGGCAAATAGAGCTTCAGTCAGCAAATGAATGAAAACTAATACATTTATAAACGTATATGTTGGCCATCAGCATTTCCCTGAAGTACAGAATGTATATTGTACTACCATGGATCACATTGTGAATTTTTAAACGACAAGAGGTTGGCGAACAAGGTACAAGTTAGCAAATTGACTCTGGCTCAACCCCCAAAGAAAATGCCATTGCTACGCCACTGCATATATGATGCAGCCAGTAAGTGTTCATTTCAAATTCAGACTTTCATGCTAGTTACTAGAAATGTCAAGGGTTGAGCAAATCATAGCTTTTTCAGTCGGAATTTGGCCAGGGTTGTGCTTGGTTCTGCTAGATTTCAGTATTAATTTCTGAAACAGTTGGGTAACGCCAGAACCAAAACTTCTTCCTTTTTTACCATACCATTCCCTGCAAACTTTTCTGCCCTGCGACCGTGCAAGTGAACACTATCAACTGCAGTCTGATCATGGAAAGTCATCAGCAATATTATTTAGATTTAAAGAACATTCTCATGTTCTTATACAGTCTATTTTTTCTTTTACAAATATTCATCTGTAAATTTTCAATGAAAAGTTTGTTTTTCTCTTGCAAAAGTATTACAAATGTGCTGAGGATTCCCACCTTTGTTACTTGAAAGTTTGTCACCCAGCAGTGACCAAATTGCAAATGATTATTTCCTAGTTGTAATACATGTATTTATCACGTTCATCATGCTCTTGAATTCTGTTCTAGTCTAGTCAGCTAGGACATTTGCATCAATATCCTTGCAGCAGGACAAGGAAATCACGCAGGAAATTTAATGCCATGTTGGCCTTTGGAGGCATTGTTAACAGGTATCAACAGGGACTGCTGCATGGGTGAAAATAATTTTGAACTGCTTTTTTGCCTTTACCAATAAATGCAAAGTTGTGGTTGGATTGGCACTTGCCCTTTATCTTAAAATTCCACACCAACAGAGAACACAGGTTACTGGATAATGCTATGCAACAATTTTTTATTTATTTGTTTTTTGGGGGGAGGGGTGAGTTTTTAAATTCCCTAGCTGTTTGTTGGTTTAAGAGCTCCTTTAGTGAGTTAACCCAGGTCATCATGTCATGAATTTGCAAATCAACAGTGGCATTCTTGGACTTTACACATGTAATAGTCCCAACTGCAGGTACAGGGCAAAGCTAGTGTAAAAAGGCTTTCCATTGTCAAACTGGTTCAGCATTTTTATCAGTAATCAGCATGTCCTTCATTTGCCTCTTGCAGAGTGTGCTGACAACATTTACAATGAGATGACAAGTGTAGAACCCTGGAAAAGCAGCCCATCAACAGGCGCAGTGCCCCGCCGGCAACCCAGAGGCCTGGGCGGCTACACCAGAAGACCCCCTTGGAAACGGCCAGCATGTGGTGCTCATCTCCGCAAGAAATGTACAGATGCGTGGGTGGCAGAGGCTGACAGTCTCCCACCTGAACGGGACAACCAGTGTTCCATCTGTCTGGGCAATATAAGAAGGGAGAAGAAGTTGCACTGTGGACATCGTTTCTGTAGTGAATGTGTGAACACTTGGCTGAAAGACCACAAGTCCTGTCCTTATTGTAAACAGACAATTTAGGAAGGGGGGGTAATTTTTAAGTGGTGTTTATGAAGAAAGAAAATAAGGAGTCACTTTGTTGTACTTTATCGTATATGTAACTTCTTAGAACATTCAAGGGAAAGAATAACTACATGTACTGCTTTGAGGGTATCCCGGTAAATTAGAATAATCTAGAAAGTGTACAGAAAGACAGTACTTTGTATTTGTGTATAAACACCAGGTCTAATCTTTAATTTGAATGTGGAAATGCTTTCATCAGACAAACAGCTGCCTCTATATTCACAATGTAAAGTGTGCAGTACTCTGAAGATTGCTACAGGCAACTTGAGGCTAACGTACCGGTACACATATATGTAATCGTAAAACAGTGCTCTGGATAAGTCAAGCCCACCCATAAAATCCCACAGACACCTCTATGATCATAATAATTACAGTTGCATGGTTAGGTGACCATAGAATTTCGTGTCTACAACTGTATTAAATTACTTCAGAGTCAATATGCCTCATTTTCCATATCATCGTCAACAGTTTGTGCAGGGACTTTTTAGAAGCCGAATAAGGTGTGGCTGTGTCTATACCTCGCACGTATGTTCGGTCCCCATAGACTGTGCATGCATTTAGTTTGTGTATCTGCACATGCGCAATAGTGACATAATGGTCGTCGGCCTGAAAAATGATTAGACGACACGCATCGGTGGTGACCCATGTGAGGGATTTGTACTGCGCTTTACCTTGAAGACCTTGTGTGTGAATAAATTGTCAAACCTCTAAAATGTTGGCTTGCTGGAGGCACACCTGTACATGACAAAAACGGGCCAAAAATTGGCAGAAAATGGATTTTTATAGTGTGCAAGTTGGCACTGAAAGGGACTTTGAGTGTTTAAATTCTAATAGGTAGGGAATTGAGGGGCAAACAACTTTATCTGAGCTTGATGTTGATCGATTACTTTTGGGGTCCACCTGTCCGAGTCAAGAGCCATTTTACTGGCTTCTGTCGCTATAGTGGATTCAGTGTGCTTGCGCACAACTAAGTGAGGGGCATGAACATACGTGCTCGCCATGTGTTAAATAAAGTGGAATAATTTTTATTTCAATGAAGGTCATGTGTAAGCCTGAAAAATGTATTTACAGTGAGGCTGTATTTCTAAATTATTCTGTGCAATTCTTTAGGATAATAACAAAATACATGTTGCATGAAGTTGTTTCAGAACAGAAACCAGCTGCTTCAATTTCCACCACTCATTAAGTTCTGGGTTTCGTATTGTACTATGAGAGGCAACCAGATGCACTTTTATACCATTTTTTTTTGTATATTCATAATTTGGACCCTGATGTAATATTTGCAGTTATGGTTTACTAGTTGTAATTATATGTAGTACATGTACAGGAAGTATCATGCAGCTGAAATATGCTGTTTGAGCACGATAAAGAGACTGCGGTCAAAGACTTCGTTGAAAACTGATCTCTTAATAAGTGGCATTCAGATCTGCTTGTTAGAAGACAATCTTTCAACATTCTGTACATACACGTAGAAAGCAAGGGTTATGAAGACCTATAAAAGTCAAGCAGTGCTTAACAAAGGAATATCCCTCAAGAAAAGAAACCTTAAATAATGAACAAAATAACTAGTTTTTTTTTTCATACTTTTTAACCAATGTCAGACCCATTAGTTGTTTGAACTACCATTTACAAATGGAATTAACTGTCAGACTTTTGTTTTGAAACAATACTTTATACACATGTATGTAGATGGAGTAAGAAAGGGGTCTTGTAACATTCATCAGAGAAAAAATAAGAAACACAAATGATACTTATGTAAAATCAAATTCAATTTATTCTTCAGTTTCACGTTCGATAGTGAGTTCGTCAAGCAACTTGAAACATTTTAGGTTGAGAGTCCAAAATAAAGACAATTTTATATGCTTAGTCGTAATACAACATACATCAATGATGTGAATTTTCATTAAAGGGACTGTTTGAATCTTAAATTTAGATAAAAGTAGATAGATAAATAGCAGTAAACTGTATTGCAGTAAAAGCGTAAAAATTGTATTTAGTCACGGTATCTTCAACCCTTGCCATTACACCTGTTACTGTATGTCACCATTTTGTCACAAAATAATGATTAAAAATAAATTGCCAATTCATTAATAGGCTTGTGCCTACAGATGGTGGTGTTGGCATTTTCAGCGTACAGTACACCTGCTTTGTTCCCATTAAAAAGGCCGGTTCATTCTCCACACGAAAACATGAACGCATAATTGTGACATCAGATCAAATCTTTGTGCTGCAAATTTGCAAAAATTTAAACACACCTTAAGCTGCAAATCTCTGCTGTATGAAATATTTGACGTTGGATTTGCTTAGCTATAAAATTCACCTGAAGAATGAACTGGCCTCAACGGATATGTCAAGTCCACTTTTAAACCAATTTCTAACTGCAGGCTCTCGATGCTTGGCATTTGTGTTTTCACTGACAACTTGGCCATTGCCCTACCACAAAAGTACAAAGCATCAATGCCCCAAAGTCCCAATGGTAATCTGTCTGCTAATCTAAAATGCCCATTGAACATCAACATTATTTTATAACAAAAAAAAACATACAGCATCTGGGTGCTGTGTGAATGTATGCAGCTTGGTAATAATTTTAGGGTATTTAGTTTGAATTCTACTGAAACATGACCAGCATCTGCAGGTTGATTTCACATGCTGCAGAGTAGCTGGGAAGAATATGTATAAAATATGTCTAGGCCTACTGTGTTGTAACATGATGTGCCCTGCACAAACCAAGCCAAGAACAGGCCAAAGCAATGCATATGTGATCTTTCATCTAGTATAAGGCAACAAAGCAGTTCATGAAAAATTCTTTGATAATGAGTTCATGATTCTTTCATTTTTCAGGAATGCACCAGTTTGGTCATGCGTTACAACCATGGGACAAGTACTGCACAGTTACACAATGGAAACGATTACACCAAATACATGTAGACTGTTCTCAGGCTTTTAAAGCAACATCTCTTAAATAGGGGAAAACACGGTGCAGCAGAAACGGCGCAAGATCAAAGCAGGCTGTGTAATAGCACACAGGATCTGTAGCTCTTGTCCCCCAAGACTTTTGCACAACTGTTGCTGAGTGTGACGATTAGCAGCTTGAAGGAATTGAAAGACAGTACATTTGGTCACAATCCTGCCATTCTCAGTTTGTAATGACACTTAAATACTGGTACTTTGAAAATGTACACTGATTGGTGATGGTGCCAGATGCCCACAATGATGATCACCATGAAGTTACATGTATGCTGTGCAGTGTACATGCCAAGTGTAAATGGTTTAGCCTAAGAAAGAGAGGAAAGTAATACCAGAAACAGTGTTCCACCAGAACATTTTGGTACCAATTCTTGAGTGATCTTTTAATTAACTGTTTCATCTCAGGCTTCCTCTTCATCTTGGCCTCCACAAGTATTTTCATTGTTCTGATGAGGAATGTTCTGACGAGGTGTACCTCAGAAGTGGGCTTAAATGATTCTGAGTCTGGTTCAAGCTGTACACTAGCTGAACTCTGCAGCTGTGTATTCTGACACATTTTAATATGGCCACATTTAGCCAGAATATTAAATTTTTGTGGAATATATTCCAGAAGTTGAAGACTGTTATACCAAAACTAAAGACAAATCTTAAGTTTGAAAAAAATGGAAACCAAAAAGAAAACAGATCAACAAAGACATGCATACTGTGAAATTTTGCCTAAATAATGCAGCAGCTTTAACCACCAAATATACATTGAAACCAAATGGAAAGGTCCAAGATAAAAGAATAGTTGTGAACTCAATACATGCACATGTATTGATACATCAAATTGTAACACTGGTACTCGGTCTCTGGTGCATGATCATTAGCGAGACTGACTCATGCAAGAAAAGAATTTAAATACAAACGTTCATCCACCCTCACCAACTCTTAATGTGCAATACAAAAATATTAAAAAATTTAATCTCTCCCATACTCGCATAATATAATGTGTAGTTAACCCTTTCAAAGTTTATAGATATGATAATTTACGATTTTATCTACCCTGATATGCATGCGTAGATGTGCATGTACATTTACAACAGTGCACATAACAAAGCAAAAATAACTGCTATGTGAATACAAATTGGTATTACAGTACAAGAGTACTTGGTTGGCATACGGGTACATTTCTGGATGCTTCCTACCTCCTTAAATTCCAACTAACAATTGAAAATATTCAAACTAAAGTCCAAGACAAATTTAACTGACTTTTTTCCCATCATTCATTTGTTTTTAAGTACTTTGAGCCGATACAGATAATGCTGTAACAGTAAAAGCAAACCCAATAAAAAAATCATGCAAAAGCATTAAGTCCCCAAACTTTTTAAAAAATCTGAACATAAATCTTGAACCATGCATATGACAAACAGAAAAGGTTGAGAAAACATTTCTCTCGACGATAAAAAAGTATCAATGGAGAAAAAGTCTTAATTCCATAATCTACTTGGACTCACAGACGACGAGTTCTTGAGAAAGGACAAGAGCTCATCCTCATATGCTCAGTCCACCTAAATCAGAGTGCGCTGACGCACCTCGAACTCCTTTTTTTCCATTCGGTGCAGCAAACTTTCTAAAAGACTGTTTACAGGCAAATTTAAAACTTGATCTAATCAATCAACCCAAGTATGCATGGTTTATTTTCAAAAAGAACAACGAACACAGAGATCCCTGAAACTATATGATGGACGTTTCCACCTCATCCACTTCCTCGTTTGGCAACTTAAGAGATCAATGCGATGCACTGGCACAGAGAGAGCTTTAAAAATGTCCCACCTAATCAGACTGGCTTCCGGGTATGTGGTTGTGCTTGGTATAAACATCAGCATTTAGCTGATTACCGAGGAAAGCAGCAGTAGCACCAAAGAGTTGTCCATGAGTCTTCTGAAGTTGTACACCATGAATTGAACACGTAAAACAGGAAACACTATCTGAGAAAATACGGTCGCAGCACGGGGCACCAGAGCCACATGCAGCCCATCAATATCATTTGCGCTATCACACAAATAGAGCAGTTGAATTTCCAGCAGCAAAACCTGGGAATGCTTCTGGGTTGAGCCCCCCCTCTTAAAAAAAGAAAACAAAAACAGAAAATATCTTCACTTATTATTAATGAATACATCAAAATGACAAAGAGAAATGCAAAAAATGTGGTTTTGTTCTACAATTAAAACATTCTTCACATGAGTGTGCCTAGAGCGACTGTCTGCATCTTCATGACTTGCGTTCTTTCAGCATTTGCTACAATTGTTATATCTTGTTTGCAAAGAATGTGTACAGCTTAAAATTAACATTTAACCCCTCATACTGGCTGCTTACGAAGTTGTGATAAACAAAAATATTTTCCAAAATGGGATTTGTTTCTTACATGGGTTGTTTTCCACTCATAGACAAGATGACAGACAACCACAACCTAGGAGTTAATTTTATGGTCCCAAGACTCCCAAACAACTATTGGTCCTATGTGTCATATCTGGGCGGCCAGCGCTGCAGCCGATATGTTGTCCCCACCCCCCGCCGTTTTGCGGACCTGGGTGCAGACTAAGACTGGAGCTAGACAGATCTGGTAGTCCTCCTCCTCCCAGCAGGAGACAGGCCGGTGGTTCTGAAACAGGACACGGTCGCTGCCTTCCTGGCGCGACAGCGAGAAGGAGTCGTCCATGATGAGGTGTGCCTTGGCCACCTCAATGTGGTCACTGCCGCAAACGTGGCGGTAGGCAGTCAGTGATGCCTTGGCGGCTGCGGCCATGGTGTTCTTCCACTTGGAGTTTTTTGTGGTCAGAATGGCCTGAAAGGCCAGAGTGTGGACATGCAGACGCGTCAGGGCCCTCATGCTCGGCCCCCGCACTGTCCTCAGGCTGCGGTACACCGATCGCATCTGGTCCAAGACTGTGGCCACACGGGGGTACGGGTCTGAGACCACACTGATGTTGCCATAGTTCAGCAGACTGTAGAGGTTGGGCAGCTCCTGCTCATTCATGCCCAGGGAGTCAGCGTACAGCACCACGTGATTGATGACATCCAGGGCCGTGGCTTGCTCCACAAAAGAGGCAAACTCAAAGTGGATTGGGATGTCGGTGGGAACGTCTCTTGTCAGCACATTGCGCAGCAGTCCCAGCCTCTGGCTCCGCACATCTGGGGTCAACAACCAAAATAAAGCAAATACAGTGTGAAATAATAACTCCATGATCACTGCCTCACTGACTGTAATGTGTGTGACTCTAAAGTACACAGAACAATAACAACTAAAGCACATGTGAAGAGAGACTGGCTTTTAGGGAAGCCCACATCACACATGAAACCAGTTCACACTTTGTGTAAGGGTAGGGTGTTCAAATACAAATTTGGCATGGTGAAGCATTCACAGCAAAATTGGCCAAAGCAAATGCATTTAATTTTTGCCATGATGCAAAAATTTGCATTTCCACTTTACTTTTTGTTGAAACTAGCCTAATGTGTTTTTAACTCTATTTCTTAGTTCAAAAATGGAACGATGAGAAATGCCCAAGAATCACCAATGTGACACTGTCCTGCATAATGAATATTTAATGAAATTCATGTGTATGTACATCGGGTAAGTCTACAGCTCTGTTTAACACAGATTAGGATTGTAAAAGCAAATCAGAACACATTAACTAATATTAAGTACACAAAGTTGAATTGGGGACAAACCTACCGCCTTTAAAAGGGAAGTTATCCATCATCTGGAGCCCTCCAATGACCACAGCGTGCGGCTTGAAAGGCTTGAGCTGTTCTTGGAATGATTCCAAAGAGGACAGGAGTGGATTGGAGGCATCGCTGTGCACAATGAACCTGGGTATGGAATGACCAGAAAAACGGCTGATAAATCAGATGCAAATCAGTACAGAGTCTTTCCCTTGAACTTGACTGGAGAAGATTTCCCCCACTCTCAATGTCCCCTCACAATTCGCAAACAGGATGAGTCTGTATCAAGTTATCAAACTTTCCCAGGGAAACAACCATGCAGGGAAAGAATGCCTGGATTCATAGCCATTCAGCAACTTGAATTTCAAGCTCCTTGGTCAAGAAATGGTTAAGAAGTCCTAAATGCTAATGAAGCCAGGGAAGGCATGTACATGTACATACACCTGTAGCAACATGTATCAAATTGCTCAGCGACCCAAGACCACAAGCTGCCTCTGCATTTGCCTTGAGGCGTTCATTCTTTGCCAGTTCACAAAATCAGTCACAAACTAAATCAGTTATCAACCGATGGTCCAAGATCAAACTTGCTTAAGAGCACTTCTTATTGTAATGCCAGGATGCCACATTTTACCTGTTGGCCCTGGGTGCACTGAAGCTCCCCCACGTCTCTCCTGTCTTGTATTCCAATATCATGTGGACTTCCTCCACTTCTTGGTCGGTGGAATGACTAGTCACTGCCAGTACCAGACAAAAAAATTAGGTTGTTTAGAAGTGCTTACTCCATAGACTGCTGTTTGACTCAGTTTTTAAGCTCGAGATGTACTTGCTTTTGTGGGTCTAACTGTATGTAGTGCAATTTTTTTCTACTACAAGCCTTAGAAATGCACCTTCATGTTTTCAATTAATCTCAGACGTTGCGAACAAAAATGCAGCTGCACCGAAGTCCATCTAAGAAGCGTCTAGACCCTTCAATGCCATCATGCATGAAAGTGAGCTGGGAAAATAAGTCCCATTTGCCCCTTCTGGACCAAAACCTGGACGTGCCACTCTCTTGCACTTACCGGAACCAAAGTCATTTTGCCATCAAACTCATTTCAATTTAACTGTGCCGGCAAAGCTGAAGACTGTAAACTGACTTCATACAAGTGGAGACTCTCTTTATATGGCGACAGGACAACTTAACACCAACAGCCATGGTTAACCTTCAAGGTAGGGAGGGGAATCTAGCATACATGTACATATGCTTGTTTGCCTAGGACCAAAGTTCTGAGTTTTTGACAGCAGACTATCTGCCCAACTTCCTCACCTTTGACACCCGTCTCTATCTCCTTGGCGATGGTGTCGGAAATGACACTGCCAAGGAGCACCTGACAGCCTTCTCTGGCCATTCGATTGGCCATCACTGGTGCGTTACCCCCGATAGTCCACTTGGCTTCCGGCATATCTCTAGCAGCGGCAACCAGCCGCTTGAATAGCAGCTTGTCATGCACATAACGCCTGTACAAAAAGGGCATTGTTTAGGTAGTGTTGTGTAAACAATGCATTCATGCGTTTCTTTTTCAGAGACACAAAACCTGACTCTATTCACTTAACGCATGTGTGCACTGTGCGGCTGAAGTCGGTATTTGTGATGTTGGACAATTCCTCTCCTTCAGCTTTTTTTAACACTTCAAACTGATCCATGTTAAATCGTACTTCTCTCTGCAGTATGTTTCTTATGGGTAGTGATAGCTGTAAAACTCCAATGCAAATCTGGACAGTGGAAGATCCACTATTTTAGGGTTGTTAAGTTATGGTACCTACTTCAGGCTGCTTTGGGGATGATGGGTCACAAATATTACCAGACTTACCAGTACTTACATGTCCCCTAGAGCATAATGCGTTCTCTGAGACACAAATTGTCCAGGTTTTGCTTTTTTCTATCCCATTTGCAAAATTTGTTACAACTGACAAACAAGTTCCAATTACAGATGTCAACAGCAGTATTTATGTTCTTAGTGACTGAGAATATAATGACTTCCACTATGCAGTATGGTATACTTGGGTGCTGTGTAGAATAAAATAAAATTTCAGCCCTTTCTGAGCACTTCAACTCACTCTGCGGCTGCCCCACGCGTGAAGAAATACGTGAATCCCTCGGCAAGTTCTCTCGCCGACCTGAGCGAGTCGTGGTGCTTGACGTCCTCTCCCGCGGGTGGCTGAACGGAGATTCTGTCAAACAGCTGGACCGCCGTGGTGACAGAATCCAGGCATGAGCCCAGCCCGACGGCCACCCGACGGGGCTCAGTGGAAGAGACGTGGACCTGGGA
Organism: Acanthaster planci; assembly: GCF_001949145.1. The sequence goes on from NW_019091448.1 coordinate 61,001, forward strand.
CGAAAATTCAGTTCGAAAGTTAAAAGATTACTCAAAGTCTGTGCATGACTATGGCATTTAACTGTAATTACTTACTAGATGCTTAATACACAGATGTCACACACAGTGTGGGTGTGTAAAGTTCTAGACATACACATACATGTCTTTTGGAAAACAGAGGAGACTGGTACAAAGTTTACAGTGCAAATGATTAATACACAAACTGGGAAACATGACTCTACATGTACATGACAAAACTACATGTAGCCACCCAATGTTGCTCTTAAGGTTGTCTGGATATGTACAGTAGAGGCACATGTACATGTATGTATGCAAACGGTACCTTTCTTCTTTTCTGATCAATAAATGTTATTTTGAACAGGCAGCCATCCCTGCATGAATTTCAACCATGATGGGCAAAGGGTGTTTTTTATCAACATGGCACATTTTACAACCACAGCATTTTAATACATGTAAAGTGGTAAGATCTTAAAATTCAATTTGGCAGATGTCTTTGCTGAGGCCACAATTCTTTTTTTGGTAAAATATAAACCCGCCAACTCCAAAAAATGTGATTTTCCAAAAAGAAATATTGACATATTTTCCCAAAATGGATTTTTAGTGGTTTAAAAAAACAATGGACAAAAGTACATTTTTTCTCCTTCATCCATATCATCCCCCGGTAAGTTAATTGTAACAGACATATTGAGTTGTTTTTTTTTATTTTTTTCCACCATCTGACCCTGCAACATTTTAAGTAATACTTGTAATTTATTTAACAGTTAAATACAAAAAATACTGGCCTAATGCAGTGAACCGTATGCACCACAACACACAATATGTTACATATCTTAGAGTTACAGTGTACAATGTACATGTACAGTATCGTTTCATTCTGTCACGGTTGGCACGGCATACAACTGTAGTATCACAAACAAAAGGTTTTGGTTAGTTACTGCACAAATTATAGTGTATATGCTACGCAGTATCAGAACTAATGTAAATATGTACATTTACAGATAGAAGGATCCAACATTGTTTACACTGATTCTGTTACCCCGGTAGATGTACACGTTCTCTACTTTCGTTTCTCTGCTTTGGCTTTTGTACAGTAAAGTGCAGGTATACATTAGAGATTTATGTATATGTACATTGCATGTACCGTATTTACTGCGTGCTAAAGTAAATGATAAACTACGGAATAAAACATCAATTGATTGAGATGTATTTTTCGCTTCTTCAAACACATCTGGGCCCAGCGTCAAGAAACTGCCAAAAATCAGTCTATTTCTATACGTTGGGATTTAGACGGGGTTGGCCAATTTAAATCACCTTGATTTAAATCAACAATTTATATCGCAATGCTTTTTTTACCACTGATTTAAGTTGAAATTTGAAAGTTGAGAAAAAAGACAAAACTGCTGCAATTTTTAAATTCTTTCCGATTGATATGTAATTTTTCCAGGTTTTGCACACTTTAAATAGAACCTTCAGGTCTGTGTTTTCATCAAAAGTTTGAATGCACGTGTATACATGTACATGTCTTACACACAATGTGGGTCCGCAGGTTTTTGTTTAAATCAAGCCACTTGTTTAGAATTTTAAAAAATAAATTAGCTTTCTGGATTCAATGCGTGAATTACAGTACATTTAAATAAACGTGGGTAATTCCAGCATTTAGGGGTCCATTTTTTCATGTCCTTGTTACATATGACATACGATTTTGTAAGTTCAGAACACATTTTTTATTTCCAAGAGTGATGAATTAATGCAACTTACCTGACATACAAATAGTAATAGTTTGAAATCAATTCTGTTGATATTTCCATGTTAAAAAACAAAGGTCAGATGTACAACAGAGACACGAAAATGTCACACTTTTGGACCTCTAATTTCAGGAATTAACCATGTACTGTACATGTACAGTGTACATCAGTAAAGGATTGAGAATCATGATTAAATCTCACTTCACGTAAAAAGTCCATGTCTGAGTTGTAATTTGATAAAGTACGCGTGTCAGTGTGCATCTTGCAACTTTCATCTCTACATTACTGTACTTACATGTATTACTATTACTGTAAAATAGTGCTGGCCTATCGCCAATTTTCATAAAAATAGAAAAATCTAATTTAAATTTTTGAAATCTGATTTTTTTCTTTAAGCAAAAAGAAATTTCTAACCCGGATGCAGACGAGATCATGTCAGAGAAATTTGCAGATTCATTTTCATTAAGCAATGACAGAGTTCTGAATAACTGTCACTCCCATTGTACAAGTATCCTAGTTATTGTACACACTTGATAGAATTACCAAGTTAAAATGAGGTGTGAGTGGTATACTCTGCATGTACAACGTAGGTAATTATCTGCAAATCCATTTCTGTTTAATTTTAAAATGCCAACAGCTGGCCACTTATGACTGGGCCATCCCCATGACAACTCCATTGATCAATCTTCAAAATATACATTCCAATCAGTGCACGCAGATGTTCTTTGCCAGAAAAACAAACCAATTTGTCTTAGGGAAATATTTGGACAGGTCTGCTCATCTAACCTTAGTACAAGTTGTTGTTGACAGCAGAGCAAGATACCATACACACATGTACATGTAATAATGAGGCTCTGCACTCATCAATTTTATCTTCAGCAATTAGCACACGTATGCATTATTACAAGTACTAGTACATGTACTTATTGTCCTTAAGTTATTGATGCTTTTATTCATGAATGAACATAACTTATGAAAGAAAAGAGCACTTTTTTACCCTATTCAAGAAATGTTGGTCCCTGGAAGTTTACAGCACATGTACACCGTATATATACATTGCACAACACACTGTTTATGTACATGTACATGTAGGAAAGAATCCTGCATGGCTTTAATGCAACTCTGGCAGTCTGTACAGAGAACGTTATGATCTAGCACATGTAAGTCCTGGGTGAGACTAACGTACGTGTACATTACATGAAAAATTCAAATAGAGGATCGGCAGGATTCAACCTGATGCCAGAGCAAATGATAGTCCAACAGAACTGAGAACCATTCATTGTACACCTACATGTACATACACATACCAGAACTTTAGAGAACTGTTTTAAATTAAATTAAACTTGACTAAAACCATAAAAATTAAAAGTAAACTGCCAATAAAATTGAACGCGAAATCATTCCCCGCACCAGCGGGGTGGCCAAGTACACGTACATGTACAGTGTACATATATACATAAAATTTCCACTTTATAAATGCACTTGCAGATAATTCCCATTCAGAATACAACAATATGAATAAACTATTATCAGTGGGGCGGTACCGCGCTTGGCGACACACATCACCAAGTGCTCTAGGCATGCATGATTTGGTTAAAAAATAAAACCAACTTGTGGCTGAAGAAAGCTGGACACTTTGGGATGCCACTTCTTTGGAAAGAGACAGGTACAGTGTACATGTAACAGTACATGCAGCTGTAGCCTTCTTAATAGTTCAAAATGAGCAGAGTGAAATAACTTGGTTTTAACATGTACATATATGTTACATATTTTTCACAAAGTGCAGGTCTACATATTGCCATTATCTGGTCACACAACAGCCAGCACTGAAGCAATGCCTGAATTCTTCAATTCCTCCCTTTGCAGTGGATGGGTGGTGTAATCAGTTAGGCAGCCAGCAATCTCTAAGTCAGCATGGGATCAACCATCTGTTGATCCAACCACCATCAGACTCAGTCCATGAATCAAGTTTTCCAAATTCAACTTCGGCTCTGGGTCATGGAAATTGCATTTCAAAAATGGGAAGCAACATTTAGTTCTATGATTCAGAACACCTATGATTCCAACACTACATGTACATGTACATGTACAGTCACAACACTTGACAGTGTACATTTGCACTATTTGAACCCAACTTGAGCATCAACATCAACAAACAATGTGTCATTGAAACATCAAAATTAGGCCTACCTCAATTAAGGCCCTTCATATTCGGTACATGTATGTCAGGTGCTAGTATGAACGAATGAAGCCTCATTAAATTTTAATTACAAGGGTGGCCTAGGTACTGGGCTATCTCCGTATCTAACCTCTTTTAACATTTGGACATACCGGTGCATATAGTCAGACAATACTAACATGCCCAAATGTTCATGTCCAAGTGTTAAAAAAGGTGATTCGTAGAGTCCTAATTACTCGTAGTCACACTAGCCTCAGACTTGGGACTAGTACAGGCCAGTTCACACATGTACTCCGGGAGAAGCGAATTTGACGTCACAGAAAAGCACAGTGAAGTTCGCTCAGGGTAAAAATGTGTTCAACTTTTTGCAAAACAGCAGCACAGATCCACGTCACAATTTCGCATCTGTGTTCCCTTTTGTACATGTCCTGCCAATAATGTTAGTGAAGCGGCCTACATGTACATGTACTCCCAGAACTGTAAGGTTTATAAAAACGGAACCTTAAGTTACAGATGGCAACGTAAACAGTCATATCCGACATGGTGCTACTTCAGTTTGTATGAAACTGCTGACAATGATGACCTTTCAACTGACATGCCTGGGTGAGTTAGGCAGGCAGTAATGGACGCACTGGTGTGGGTGCGGAAAATTCTCATATATTTCACCATTTTAAATGGTATAATGTAAACGAACCTCCCCCATCCCATACAAACTTGTATTCCAGGAGACCTCATGAAATTATAGGGGCAAAATCAGTGTAGCAGCATAGAAATTTCATACAAACTGAACATGCCAAAGTAGCACCATGTGGGATATTACTGTTTACGTTGCCATCTTCTGGGAGCAGAAGCGGGGATTGTAAATTTGGGGACCCTGTTCCTATAAAAGAAGGTAAAGCTACATTTTAAGTTGAATTCACCTTGGTAGATGACTGTGACATCATGCTCAATAAAGGTAGGGTTGATGCTGTCAAAAAAGGGCTGAGTTTTGAGGAAAATTTTGAGGCCAAAGTGTGAGTGTTTTAACACGATACATGGTGGATTCAAATTTGCATGTAAAAAAGTCACATTTTCTCAAAAGTTACGTTTAAAATTTCCAAAAAATAGGGCCAGCGCAATAAAGAGAGTGTTGTTGCCCTTTGTTTGGGGGGGATTTACCAGATTTGCAAGATTAAAATGACNGGGTCAGCGCAATAAAGAGAGTGTTGTTGCCCTTTGTTTGGGGGGGATTTACCAGATTTGCAAGATTAAAATGACAAAACTGGGGGGTCTGAAACTAGTACTCAGCACTAGTAGTATACATGTACAATGTAGGCCTATAATTCCTGTGCCCGTAGAAGCAGCCTTCAGCATGTTCAGACAGGGGCAGCCTAGGATCTGGGACTGAGGTACATCATGGCTTGGCCACAAATAAACTAGCTACAACCATGCATCTAGCATTAAGCCTAGCCTGGCTACCTTGTGCTCCGCTCGGAGTAAACTATTCAAAACAGTCTGCAGCCGTTCCTTCAGCTGGTGCTCCGACCTTCTCTGCAACAAGATTGCTGCAAGCACAACGAGTAAAGTCGCAGTGCCGGCCTTCACAAAAGTAGGTGCCATGATTTCTATCTACGAACAGACGTCAGCTCCAAGTTCATCAGCGGCGACACACCAGAAAAACTGATGAATCAGCGATATTTCACTGTCTCGAGGCAGCCTTGACAAACAACACAGACCGACGCAGCTAGCCACCGACTTTTCATTCATGCACATATATATGTCCACATATGTACATGTATGTACGTACATGTAGTTGTACATATCCTGTACATATCTATCTCGTACGTGCACGTATAGAGCATGCAGCGCATCCATATGACACAGATTTTTCAAATCAAGGATAGCTCCACGATGAGGGGCCTAGAAGCAGAGTCGCATATTAAAATCGCTTGTAAGCTTACACTGTTTGAATGAAATTTTGTTATGGTCAAAAACAGATCAGTAGGTATTTTTCTAGCAAAGTATGCCTCTAATTACTGAGCTAAAAATTCCAGAAGAAGCCAAATATGATATCAATCCAATATTTATACAAACCCACAGCGTAGACTTAATTCTGCAATCCCATGACGACAAACATCCCTATTGTGAAGCTGTCCACCGGTACCAGACTTGTTAAAAAATGGTCCGCATTTTTAACATAGCGCCCTCATTCAGCATTTTGTACTCCAGGTATTTCCAGTTCCCAGGCCAGCCGGCCACATGTTTGAGTACGTTCACGAATATTCGAATATGCGCCCATATGGCCACAGAGTTCCATGTAATGATGTATGATCAGAACACCGCGGACCCGGCGTTATTTATTTGCGACAATTAATGAGTGATGTTTGCTGTATTTCTTGAAGCTGCTAGATATTTATGAAATACACATAGACGTGGTTCTTGTGACTCTAGCCGGTGGGAAATTCTCAGCTATTTCAGTGTAAGTTTTGTTTTTTAATTCAAAGAACAAAAATTAACGTTACGCTTCAACTTAAAATTAAATTCAAGATCTCTCTGTCGCCTCAGTCATGCCCTAAACACGTGGTAAAACGGTAGTGTGTTATAAAGTACACTGTGTGTGTACCTGTACAGTGTACGTGTAGGTCCGTCTTGCCACTTGAAACTCAACCAACTGCCAACTAGGGTGGATTGGAAAATGTCGGGACAAAACAGGACCAATTTGACTGCTTGCCAGCTCGACTGTTGTACTGTTGCGCCAATGCTATTCCCTGTCATCCTGTACATGTACATGCTTGACTGTTAATGTTGAGCTCTCAACATATATGTACATGGACATGTATGTCTGTTGCGGCACAGCCAAGAGCAAGTGTCCTTGCTCTATGGCAGAGGTCGAGTTAACTGAATGGACTGTTTGCCGATTCGTCTAGTGTAAAATTCTATAACTTTAATTTTTTGTTGGAGCTAGTTTATTTGCAAGCAGTAAATTAACTATAGATCCACCAGAAGGTACATCATTACATGTACATACATATGTATCCATTGTGTGCTTTTTCAAATTTTGATATATATTTACTGGTACTTTGACTGTCATATTTGATTTGCTGTCTGAAAGTGACTATACTGCAAGTGTAAGCACAGTACATGTAGGCCCAAGACAAAAACCGATACATATCAATATATAAGAACAATATTAGCTGACACCCCTGACGGATAGCCTAAAAGCGAACTCAATCATTGTCGAGAGGCTAGAGGGTCTCCATAAAAATGTCAACAAATACAAGAAACACACTAGATAAAAAATGACTAAAAATACAAAAATGCACAAAAGTAAAACTCGGCAGATAAACCTTGCGAAATTAAAATGGGATCCACAAACTTGTTGTCCAGGACAGCTTTCATAACGAGCTGAACTTCAACTTCGTCAAAAGAAAATCTTTCGACTAATCAGAGACAGTTTGTCATCAGTCGAGAGAGCATTAACCTTGACAAAGTCGGTGTTCAATGCAGCACTCCTGGCTGATAAATAGGTCTGAAACATACATTCGGCTCACTGCAGATCTTTAAAAAATTCTACATCTAACTTCCGCTTCTTTGACATTGCATAATGCGCTCAAAAAAATGAAAAAATGACACAGATAGAATGCATGCCATGCGCAAGACGTAACAATTTTTACTGGTATTCTGTAGCTATCTGGGCCGGTGTATATGTACACATGTACATGAGAAATGTTTCGCTGTGCATCGCTGGTAGTTGTTAGTCTGGTTCCGAGTATGTAGACTACATACACTAGTGGGCACATAGTCCTGTTCCCAGGCTCCGTGAAAATTACACTGTCAATATTGCGTAGACGCGTATGTAGACTACACACATACATGCTCCGTTTTTCTCGTCCCATATCTGGCTGCAATTGCCAAGACTAGGATAACTGCAAAACTTGTAGTAGTTTGAAGGCAACTTGGACAACTGGACTGACAGCGCACTTGCATTGCCAGTCATCATTGTGATTGTAGGTCAACTCGTCCCCTGGCCAACTCACCCCTTACCAACTCGCCCCCTGACATACTTGCCCCTTACCATCCTGCCCCTAGCCAACTAGTCGCCCCCTAGCTGACTCGCCCCCATGCTAACTTGCCCCCAAGCAAACTCGCCTCCTGACCAAGTCGCCCTCTGAGAGAAGAGTCTGCTGGTTTGGACCATTGACTACATTTCCAAAGTGATAATAGGCCTACATGTAAGTGTCCTGGCAGAAGGCGGGATATTGAAGAATTCACCTCAAGGGGATTATTGAGAATTATTCAATAAAGTTATTTTCGGTTGATTGTAAAAGGTTCTAAGCTTACCAGAATTCTTTGTCTGGCACGCATCATTACCTCGACCTACAATGTATGGGTATTTAAATTGTTCTGTGCAACTGATTTTGTGTAAATCTCACGTTGAATATAAATTGAATAAAATGTTCTTTACTATCAGGTTGAAGCTGTGTTCATCTTGTTTTTATAATACATGTAACCATTACGACCATCACTATTTTTTTTACTGGAGTTGTTAAGAATTTTCTTTGCTATTGGATAGTAAGTAAAAATATCAGACTTTTTTTACAAGTTTTGTCAAAGATGCCAACTCAAAACAGGTAGACCTTAATTTCATGATTCTTATGATCCATGTCAACTACACAAATGCATGTATTTTGTTTACTTCTCATATGTTTTGTAATGCTGATATTTTTAGATAAGATTACACAAGAAAAAAATGCGATAAGTATATTAAAACTATTTGAAATAAGTCATCCGCAACCCATTCAAAAATTGTCCTAAACTGGCTTTGACATTTTTCTGGGATGTTTACCTTATTTTGGAATGGGAACTGATTTTTGAAAGTGAATGTACATGTCACATCTGTAATGCCTATAAACCATTCATTTTGGTCAGCTAACGTTTGCAGAAATGTCACCTTGTGGTGTTCTGATGTGTGTAACTACGTGGAATTTTTAACATTTTGTGACTTATTGTTTGACTTTTTTACTGGTGGCCAGCCATAGTTCTGGTGCCTACATGTGCTTATAGGAAATCTGTGACAGTAATGTCAAAGAACAGACCCTATCATGAAAGGAGTCAGTAAGACATAAAATGGGACCATACTAATTGCATTCATTCCAACTGCTCATATGCAGTGTGTGCACAAGGAGTTGTGAATAAAATGCTATAGTGTGGTGGATGAGCACTCTTCTCAGTGTTAAAGTTGTGTACTCGCACATGTGTATGTAATTGTCAAAATAAAAAGTACACTTAAAGTGTCAATGTAAATTACATGTATACCCCTTTCCTAAATTGTCAAGTTGTTCTCTTCTGAACAATTTATGGTAAAATAACAGATGAGTTGGACAATGAACGGCACAGAAAAAGGGCAACTTGACTATTCTAAATGATTGCATACTGGTAGTGGCCAAAGCAGCTCACCTTTTGAGCTAGCTGTCAAGTTGGCTGCTACTGTGTTAATGGTTCTTCAGTCACAAGTGCAATGCAAATTGTGTAACCCTGGGTCCGCATTTTGTTTGTAAATCCCCACAAGTCTCAAACACCTCACACTGAGGCCTGAGAAACTTATAAGTATATCAAAGTCCGCAAAAAAAGATGGTTACCAGAATTTGCTACTATTATCTTGTTCTAATAAATACATTAACTGGAATTAGGAAACTCCTTTGAAGTAACAACAATATTTAATAATAAGGTTACAGTATGGGCCAGATACCTCAACCTTGAGACTGAATGTAGAAGATAGCAAAGCAAGAACAAACCTACTTTAGTTTCAAGTTACATGTCTTCAACAAATTTCCCCCAAATTTGTATGGGCTTAAAGACAAGGTCCATAACCAGCCAACTTTCAGAAGACTTTTGTGGATCATGTTGCCTTTGCAGCAGTCCAATCATGTGAGCAATAATATCTTCTTTTTCCACATGCTTTAAACAGTAATAAGATTTAATTCTTTGATCAAGCAGGGGATTGCCTACCACCAGTATACACATGTGCAAGTACATGCATGTACATGTATGTGACATGTTTTAATACTACTAGTAGCTACATGTACATGTAATTCATGTGTGATGATATATCATATTTTGACAATGACCCTTTTTTTCATTACATGTACATGTATGTAGCCTTCGTACTTTTTAAGTAAAATCATTTACCTCTTAAAATTTGCAGTGAAAATTCTTTTAGGGTGTAGGCTAGTCGTTGCTGTGGTATCATCAGTCTCTGTTTCCCCCTCCCCACCCCAAAAAAGAGAGAAAGATGGAAGCCTGACAAACTGATCATCCTCTTAAAACACTAAAGAGGATCAAACAGCGTTTCTTTCCCTGTCAGAAGCAAAGACAAAAGCATTTTTCTTCTCTGTTCCCCCCCCTTTCCAGCACAAGGGACCACATTCCTGTCTAGATTAGCAGGTCTCAATCTGATTAGCCGCTTAATCCAGACAAGCCACCACATACTGCAAGAGGCTTCTGCATATCTTTAAGCTGATTAAGGGGTGTTCATATTGAAGGGCAGTCTTCTGGTCATTAGGAAGTGCATTGCCATTGTGCTTGATCCTGGGGGGTGAGTTGATCTGTATGGGACTGAGGCTGATCCTGATCAGCATGAGCATAGATGTAATAGCATTATCCTCTCAAAGTTTATATTGGAGCTGCGCTACATAAATGTACATTGTGCAATGAAATGTACATGTAACTTCGCCACTTCACCAGCTTTCAAAGAATTCCTGAAAAATTAAATCTATAATTTTTCACTCCAAACAGACGTTTTGGACTTGGTTTTTTTTATAATATTGTGGATGATGTAGGCCTAATCACTTTATCTAGTACCAGTACATGTAGCACGTACAGTATTGTGGGCCCAAGGAAGAAAACGTACATGTAGAATCACATCTCATGTACCGGTATGTACTCACTTTGTTTGTTTTTCAAAAAAACTTACTGAACTCTCCTTTTGCTGTAATTGTCATGGTAAAAAGTTCCTTTAGTTTACCGGTACTTCTCCCACTACAGTGTGTACACTGTACAAAGACTGAAACATTTATTATATGTCGTTTGACTGTTAACTTTTTCAGATTACATCTTTGCATAGGACTAATGTGTCAAAGCAATCTGAACAAAATAGATATTTATTAATGTAAGAGATGGCAAAAAGACAGCAGTTTAGTGTACAGGTGAACGTGTTCATCTCTGAGTATATCAGTATTTCGTAGGCTGCATGCTGAGAAAGAGATTGATTGTTGTCAAGGAGGTTGTGATAGTGAAATCATTATCCTGGTCTCCCTTTGGTTAGGATGAATTTATGGCCCACCCGGCTGAATCAAGGATTTTCCACAATGTGCACACACTAAATATCACAGTGCCGTGTGTTGTCACAATTGCATGTCCATGTACATGTAAAGTCACCACATCAGTCACCCTTTTTTGGGGGAGGGGGTGTTTTGCCTCACTACACTCTATGATCCCACACAGAGCAGGGATTAATCAACAGGGATTGCTTGGCCAGTTGCCAACCTTGCCCACATTCCTCTCTTTCTCATCTTGTGACCTGTCACTGGGTGCCAATAATCCCATACCTTTTGTAATGTCCCAAGAGCTTGCTTAGAAATCAGTGATCACACTCCTGAACATGTGATCAAGGCATTATCACTGGGAGTACAAGTGGTAAGCTCCTGAGATGCAGGGGTACATGACCCGGATCATGTTATTCTGCCGGATAGCCTTGAACTACTGAATTTTGGGAATGAACAGCATGGCATTTGACCACAGAGGACGCATGTACAAATGTACATGTACACTGTAGTGCATTTTTTATTGTGAATTTAAGGTTTTTTCATGTTTCCTTGCAATGCAAAGGTATTGTACAATAATGCTTTCTTTTTCTCATGGACATGTACAGTCTGAACAGCATCGTATCATGGTAAACATGTTCAATCATAGAAGTACCTGCAGAGTTGATAACACCTCCATTGTTCAATAAATAATGTTGTGTACACATACGCTTACATTACATTTACAGTGTACATACATTTTACATGCATGCACATGTACATGTATACTCTTTTTGTGTTATGGCTTTGGAGTGAGTGGATTTCCTGTAGTATAACAGGTGGTCTCATACAGTATTCTGTCACTTGGCAAAATAACCTCCACATCCTATACATATTCATAAATGTTTTCCATTGGGCTTGATCATCCCCTGTCCATCATAATATCAGCAAGACAAATGCTGCTGTCTCCACCATTGATTTGCCAGCTACCTCTGGCTTGGAATGCCACTAATGCACTCTCAGCTATTGTGCTGGCAGTTTGAATCATTGCTGATTGCACGCTTGCCTGGTGGCATATGTGCTATTTGAATACCAATGAGGATTACTCCATCTGTGGAATGTGCAGCCTTGTGCCGCCAAGGCTTTGTGCCAAATGTTCCAGCACTTTGGAAACAGCATCGAAAGTAACCCACATGGTGCTCCTCACACCAATGTAGAAGGGCTCTAGTTTTTCAGAGAATTTTAGGAGTTCCAATTTGAGCGTTTATTTGCAAACTCCAAATGGTTTTCATCAGGGATCCTGCTCTGATAATGGTACAGCCCACAGCACCTGGTATGTGGCCATGGAATTAGCTACCGGTTCGTGTGTGTGTATGTATGCTGTACCTACCAGGAGCTCACGCGCGCACACACACTGGTAGCAACAATAGTGTTGTTGACGAGAGCACCCTGAAGACGGAATTCCTTGATGAGCTTATTTTTCACAACAACCCTGTTGTTTGGAATTCTCACAAGCACTTGGACCGGAATTCTTTTCTTTCTTTTTTCTAGGAACCTGTTGGAAGTAAAATACATGCTGGAGAGTAATGTCCTACTGCTGACCTTGACAGTGTTCTGGCTAGGTCTTGTTGAACTCAAACAGGTCTTCCTTTCATGTGAAACTACATACTAACATATACTTCTGTTGAGGATAATTTTGTGGAGGTTTGAGAGCTCCTTACTCATACATGTCATAATCCAGTAGACATGATTATATATCCTCCTGGTATTTATAGCCAGGTGCCCATTTAAGAAAATTGTGCAAATTGTACCAAGACAGAGAATTGTGGATATCTGCATCTTGAGAACAGGTGAGTACCGTACCATGTGCAGTTTAGTGAATAATTCTTTTCTGACAGGTTATTTCTATGCCGTTATGGAGATGTATGTACAGTGTGTACATGTGTTTTTTGTTTGTTTTTTTACAGTGGGACTGGGAGGGCATAAATTTGATGTAAAATATTTTTGCTGTTGAAATCTAGTGTACTTAAATGTTGGACAGGGAATACACCAGATGGAGGATATGTTTTCCTTTGATAAATTATGCACATGTATAAATGCTTGAATTGTTAGAATAAAGATTGTTTGATGTTCCAAAAAGAAGCACACATTGTGAATGTGAGTTCCGGAAGTTACAACCATTTGTACAGTCAACCCACGAAGCTGCAGGGACCAGACTAATTATATGGCTTTGTTATGAGGAGTGAAAAAACAAAGGAAGACATGATATCAGAAACTTGGGATTCCCAAAATCTGTTCTTTATAACAGTGGTTTGTTATAACTGTTCTTTATAACGAGACTCAGCTGTACACTATTGTTTTTCTCCCACAACAAACATGTTAAACAGGAACAGAAAATTGATTTCCAACATGTTCACGTCGCCATAAATACTTTTTAACACCCAAGAGCTGGCAGTGAGATCAGTCGGTCATTGTTTATACATCCACGCTGTACGTGTATGTTTTTGATACATGTAGATCACCACCGTATTCTTTCATCTTCCCAGTGGGATGCATCTAATTTTGGGATGGTGCAGATATTGCACAGATTTTCTCACAGTGGCCAGAGTCTGTGTTCCCAGGAGTGTCTGGGAAAAAAATTGCAATGAATTCTATTTTTTTTAAAATTAAGTGAATAAAATGTTTGACATACATGTATATGTCGAGATACTGATGGAATCAAGCAGAATTCGTACAGAGGTGTGAAGTGAGATGAATATTCTAATGCCTTGTCCCCTCAAAAAAAAAATGGTTCATTGGATCACCACGTACTGGTAGCCCCATTCACCTTTTGAAGAGATTGGGCAGGTGGTCAGTGGCCATTTGCATGGTCATCTTTGTCAGTAGGGACACCACCACTGCACACGCAGGCACACGTTCTGTTTCTGATCAGTACATGTACCGGTACATACGTGTACATGTACATAGGTTTCTTTGTCTCCTGAAGGAGACACCAAGCAGTGTTTCACTGCTTCATTTCCAGCTCATTCTTGTCATGAAGCTGACTTTGAAGTTAAAGTCCAGCAAGATTAGGTTTGAAATGGACATGGTGCGCCAGCCTTTCTGGCTGAGTCCACTCAGGATAAGACCAAAGTGTTCCACTATAAAAGCAGACCTTGAGCCAGTTTGGTTCGAGGAAGATTTTAATGCTGTCATCATGTCATGGTCTATACTTAACTAAGTTCTGCAAAACAGCTTGGACTTGCCATGGCCCGGATATTATGCATATATATTTGAAGTGAAATGTGGTTTGATATTTGTGCTTGCTGCTGCTGCTGCAGTCCAGTTGTCATAAAAATGATCAGAATCTGGTGGAGTCAGTACTGTGGCATGCTCAGAGCAAATCTGAAGGGGACATGAATAAAAAGAGGTGATTGAGTTTATGTAAGTCTTTCCACGGGACGTAAAAACCAGTCTTCTGAGTCTAAGTCCTACAGAGGGCAGCTGTGCAGTATTACATACATGTAGCTGGAACAAAATATTGCCAAAACCATGGAGCTGTGGTACAGTGTTGGTTGAATTTTGATGGAGTGACTTTCATTATGCCTGTACTGGTAGTTGTGAAGATATCCCTGCTCAAAATTACTTAGGGTGTTTCATTTTCATCATGAACCACAATTTATGTCTCAAATGTCATTTTTATTTGAACATCATTTAGTGTGACACACTTTCATTTGGTCAAACTCAGTTGCAAGGGAAATATCCTTGAGCATTGCACTTCTTTGAAGAGGCTCATGGATACAGAAGAGGGCACACTGTTGGGCCGATGTCATACCGGTAGGTCAAACTGTTCACAAAGCTGCAAAACATTTATCGAATGTCACGGTCAAAAATTGACAGCTTTCCATAGTCGTCATTTATATTTTGGACTGGGGATTATGGAAACTTTTTTGATGAAAATGTGATAGTTCAAGTCATAAAAGGGAATGGATTTGGGGTCCTTTCTTGCATTTTTTAACTTATTCTATAACTCTTTCTTAGTTTTAGTCACCGGTTTTTAATTGCTGAGATTTCTGATGGAAATAAATGATCACAAACTGCCAGCTCTTGGAACCTGATACCGGTATTTGTTTAACATTGATTTTAATTTCATGATTGTGGTTTTTATATGTAAATAATATTTCATGTATCATCTGCCACCACTTACAAATTGGTTCAAAAGTTATGACAGCAATTTTTACTTCGCGTTAGGTAGCTGTGATTTAAAGGGTTTAGGTGCTGACATTTGAGACTTAATTATTCAACTCTGATCAAAATGGAGGACAGCATGGTTCCAGTGATGACTACCCTCATTTTGTAAAATTGATTTGATACTGTTTACTTTGGGAGAAAAGAACTCCCAAAAATTCAAATATGTACCAGTATTCCCCCCAAAGTTTTCTGTCAAATCAGAGAGATCCCACTTTCACCCTGAATGTGAGATGTCAATGATTTAGGCTTACCTCTTAAATTGCATTCACACACAAGTAAAAAAAAAAGGACTGCAGATTGTGAGTAATGAAAATCTGGAAATTGCTCACAGCCCACTGGAGAATGAAAAATTGGCAAATTTGAAGGGATGGATGAATGCCCGTACAGTACTTGTGGTTTAGTGCCTGCCTATTGCATACAGTGTTTCAGTAGTCCTTCAGGATGCTTGATATTGTTAACACATGTACATGCATTCTTACCCCCTCTCTTTACCCAGGGCTGTTCCTCACATGTACATGTACATATTTTTGTATGTACATGTACTTGTCAATATCCACTCTATCAAGTACCATAGTTCAAATGGAAATTTATGTGAAACACCCTCAGCTTTGTGCAGACAAGGGGGTTTTTGTCAGTTTGAAGCTTTTAACGTATACGTACATGTACGCACGTGTTTTGTACACCATTCATATACATGTACCTCAGGTGGGAAAATTTTTGTAGCATACTCTGTCCTTGTACTGGTACATGTTGGTTTTGGCAAGGCTACATCAAGTCTGCGTTTGGAAATAAGAAGCACAAGTTCAGGTTTCCTGATCCAGTGTCTAGTGTAGGCCTACCGGGTATTTTAACTCATTTACATACACTGTTCTGTAGCCATGGTTACGTACTGCATCAGTTATAATTGGTAGGTACATTGTTGTACAGGCACAGTACACAGTGCACATTACCTTTGTGGGAAAGGACAGCTATTGGGAAAGATAGAAGAAATTTTGAAATGAAAAAAAAAAATCAGTATTTGCTCAAAATGAGATGAATTTAAGGATATATCTGTTCTACCCCAATGTACATACCTGTATATATACATGTATATGTGTGTTTTGTAGCCGTTGATTTCAGCGGTAATGTACTGTAGAAAAAATGGCCGCTACACAAGCAATAGTGATTTGACACGATAAATTGAAAGATTTACATGTACCAAGTACTGTCCATAATGTGTACAAGTACATGTTTATACCGGTAATGTACCGTACATGTACTGTGCACCATGTACCTTTACACAAACTGTATGTAAGTCTTCACCACTGGGGCACAAGGTTTCTCCATTCAAAGTCACAAGGTCTGCTTCAGCCCCGCACCCTGAGATTTAAAAAAAAAACTATTTCACCCAATGGCTTCAGATCACAGGCATATTTCCTCTGTGAGTCATTTTCCCACCTGCAGTTGCTCCTGCCCCAAGAAATCCGCCAGTAATGCGGGTAATTGATTCAATTTGTGGAATATAAACCAGGAATTTGGGCTTCCTTTTGTACATGTACGAATAAACACAGATGTACTGTACACGTACATGTACTTGACTTTTAGAGCCGCGAACATGTACATGTACAGTCCATGTGCACATTGATCATTTAAGTAGACACTCTGGAACATAAGTTTGACACATGTACATGTGTGTACGCGTACATATGTTGATTGAGAAATCAGATATTTAGACAAAGGTACGTACACATAGAAATGTTGGAAAGGGAAGATCATCAACAACTTAGTTGTGTTTCCAATAGTACAGGTTTTTCATCCTTTCATTCAGCACAGCTAATGGAATCGTCCACTAATGGTACAGCCCTTGTCCCTCCTCCCATGTGGCAGCTTCACATGACACTGAGTTGCGGAACTTTGTAATTTGCATGGGGTTTCGGGGTTGGGGTAAGTGGGGGAGGGTGAATTTCAGAATTTGTTTCCCAAATTTACCAGTTCCTCGTCAGCTTTATATAGTTGGGTGCTGTTGCCATTGGACCTTTTAGCGCCCCTGGTAAGTGCCAACTTACCGTAGCTGTGCGAAAATCTTCCGTAGCTCTTTCGGCCTGGTCGTTTACATCAACATCACAGTAAGTTGACAGGGATGTCAGTTTACTGCATGTCCCTATTGGATTTAGTTCAACATTCTACAGGAAAGTCATTGTAAGTTAACCAAAACAAGTCCAATGGGAAATAAAGTCTCCCATTAGAATATACATGTACATGTACATTGCACTGTGAGAATACCCTGCTTTATTCACTTGTTTTGTAGTAATTTTTGTTTGGTTAATTGCAGTGCAAATGTGGTCGTTTGAAAGTGTAATACTTGTACATACATGTGCCGGTACATGTAATATTGAAAGCACATTTTGAATTTCATGCCATAAACGTCACAAAAAGCTCTCTCTAGAATTGCCATGACAGATGATGCATGTACATGTACCTCATAAAATGCCCGGTTGAATCTGAATGCATTTTATACCTCATCTGATAATGGACAACTTAATGTGGTATTGTCTGGAAGTTTTTTACAAAAAATGTCCCTTGAGTTCAGCTTATGGTACCTAAAAGTCGCTTTTTTGGGGAAAATATAAACAGAAATTTTGATCCACTCCCGTTTTAAGTACATTTTATATACAGTAAACATGCACTGTTATTTGTATTTTATGGCTGCCAGTACATATGTGTCAAAAAATGGTCAGTGGTAAATGTATGAATAACCACTGAGCTGTGTTATTTCTCTTCAACCATTCACATTTTTTGCTGCACATTCTTGTTAAATTATGGGTTAACGTTCCTTGCTGGGTAGCACCCATTATTGTGTACATGATACTTCTAAGAAAAAGCAGCGTGAGTGTTGTGGTTTGCTTCCAAAATTAGCGTCCTGTGTAATTACTTACATGTGTGCAATTTAAACTAGTACATACATGTATATAAGTTTGGGAAATCGCTCACAAGTAGCCATTGTTTGTAAATTTGTGACAATCGAATGTTTGGTTTGCATTTTAAAGGTGCTGGTTCACTTACAGGCATAAAGAAACTTTAAGAAGTTGTCTAAGTTCTAAACTTTTGAGTCTTCGTAAATTCATTGCAAACATTAACCCAAAACTTTCCTGCCTGTTCAAGTGGCATGCATGAACTTGCGCATACATGTACATGTATGTACCATACATGTACATGTTTACAGAAATGAACAAAATACCGTTATCTGTAAAGAGTGTACATTACATTGTACCGGTACTAGTATGTTACCAGTACATTGTATTACAAGCTTGCATTAGCACGACGAAGCAACTTTGCCCCAGGAAGCTAGGATGATACATGTCATATTAAACCAGTTTAACAAAATCAAAACTGAGAAACTTCAAAATTCAAACTTCATAAAGTTTTAGACTTTTCAAACTCTTTGCAAGCAACTCATAATTTTGGTACCGGTGTATGTGGTGATATACAGTAGATACTGTACTTATATAAAAATAAAAATAATTTGCTCAGATTGTGCATTATCAAGGGATTGTTTGTGCCAAGGTTTACTGTATCCATTCTGTTGGCAATTTCATTTTGGTGCAGTGATCGTAAATTGGTGGAATTCCACAGCCATTGTCCAGGAATTTTTGGGGAGGTCACGTGTGAAAACCAATTGTTAACAACTTGAAGTAAGTGCAGTTTGCTCTGCTGCAAATTGTATGGAGGTGTGCTGGCTCTGGCAGTATTTTGTAAACAGTGCATGGCTTTGATAACTGTACGTGAACCTTTCAAGTGTACTTGTATCAATAATCAGGCACTGGCATGTACGGTACATACATACATCTACTGGTAGCATACATGTACATGTACCTGTACCATAAAAAGAAATCTTGTACGATTTTGGAAACTGGAACTTGACATTTTCTATCACGAGGTACGGTATACGTGGCATAGAGCAATGACACAGATGTTTTGCATAATGCTTCTACATGTACGTGCACCTGTGTACATGGAATGTACATAGTTAGTTGACATAGTGTAGTTAATGGAATAACCACAGAACTATTTATGCAAAATTTGATCTATATTTGAATTTTTGAGGATTTGCCGTGCAAATGAGTACACACCGATACATGTACGTGTACATGTACAGTACTTGCCTCAGCACCACAAGTTTGCATACAGGTACATGTACATACATGTACCTGTAAATGTGTATGTTAATGTAGCAGATATTGGCATGATTCAGATTGGAGATTGTAACCTAATGAAAACCGCAAGCCAAGAGTCCTCTTCAAAACCTTAAGGCCTTTTCACACCATAGCCTCTCAACGCGGGTTGAACTCAACCCTGGGTGAACCCGACACCGCCCCGGGTCGAAAAATTGATTTTTCAACCCCACATTCAACCTGGTGTTGTTTCACACTTGTTTCATGCGAACCAAGCTTATCGGGGTGAGTCCAACCTGAAATGAGCACCAAAAATTTTCAACCCGGGTTGAAAATGCTCAACCCTGGTCCAGAGCAAGGTCGAGTTCGACCTGGGTTGAAATCAATCTCAGGGTTGACGCAGGGTTGGCACAGGGTTCAAGATTTTCAAGTGTGAATCGTTGCCAGTTGTCAACCCTGCGTCAACCTCTAAATTTGTCTAGTGGGAACCGTACGGTACATGTACAGTACATAAATGCAGCCAGTCAACATTTTGTTTAAAATATGTCAAGTACCGGTACATGCACCATGGGGTGGAGGGGGGTAACATAGTACTCTGAAGTATATGGGTAGATGCACATGTATACATGAACATGTACATTGTACCGGTAGCACATTGAAACAGTTTTTATCAGTATCAGTTGAATAAGACGTACATGTAACAGGTCCCTTAACATGAATGTATCGTCCATAATGAAACATACCACATGTTCGTGTACCTGTACAGTATTGTGCCTGTATGTCAAGGTTACTGAGCTTTAATTTACTCCAACCAAATCACTTAGAGATCTGCCTGCAGTAATTTCAGTGTTTGGAAATTCAAAGGGGGAGAATATCAAACAAAAATGCCCTTAGTGACTGAATTTAGCCAACCTACATCGGGCCAGAATGTTGATTTGTCAATTATATTTTGATGTATATGTACTGATTACATATACGTGTGACAGTAATTTTTTTTCCTATCGCCAGTTGTTTGTGAATGAATGTTTTTATACAGACAACACTCCTCCAAGGGAACCCAATCAGGTCCGAAGGCCAGGTTAGTTTTAGCTGGTGTGCTTGAATGGAAACCACAGTAGTTTAATTCCCCATTACAGCCACTTAGGTAACCTCATAACTTTGTGGAGTGTCTGACTCTGACCACTGGGTTTGTTTGATGGGCAAGTCGCAGCAGGACTTGTACATGGGGTATTCCAATAAATAAAGTGTGAGCCCTTCCTGAATCGATCTCCCCATGGAATGGTAGTGGTGATTGCTGGATTGCAGGAGGTTTTGATCCTACTCAGCTGACTTGCTGGACTTCCAGGTTTTTTATAAGGATTTATCATGGGATTTGTTGGCAGTGCATTCTACATGTACAGTACATGTACATGTATCTTAATAGCACACAGCCAGTTGCATGTACGGTGTTCATGTACACGTTGTACATGTATCTAATGTTACACAAAACGTGGCAAAGCATTGCTTTCGGATGTTTGGTCATTACTCTGCCGTACTGGCCAACCATTCCGATTTTGGCAGGATTATTATAATATTTCAAGGCGGATATTCTGAATTACGAATTTTAGTCCCAAAATTACGGTTTTTCAAATTTCAAGCACAGTGTGTTACTGAGAATCAGCATTGCATGATTTTACTTGAGTGTCCTTGTCGTCTAAATCAAAGGTCACTCTTTGTGACACTTGCAAATTAGTTGTGATTTTTTCTTTATTAATAGGACAGATTGCATGTTTCTGTGCAGTTTCAGGTTGCTGTGTGTACGCATGAGAGTCTGTAACCAGCTCCAACGATGAAGAAACCCAAAGTGGACAGCAGCACTGCCGACCGCTAGAGTTTGGCTGCTTTCCAGAAGCCTTCGTTCCTTGGTGGCAAGTGTGAAAGTGTGAAACATTCCGTGGGGATGCCCAACAAAACAGGCAGTGGGACGACTGTATCGTCCAACCCTGGACGGAAATACGTCAACATTATCCTTCTGAACAAAGAAGAGGTGCCTTTAGTTGTCGAGGTGAGAACCTTACATTTTCAGCCTCAAACCTCAATTTCCCCCCCCCCTTCCAGCAAGCAAAATTACATATGCATTCTCCATTTTGTTGTGCTTTGTACCAGTTTGTCCATAACCTGCATAGCACTGCACTAGATGTGTACATATGATCATGTATGTGAATTAAAGCATAATGCTCTGAAATATTTTGAAAGCACAAAACAAGCACTGCTTTTATAACTTTTAAACCATTTAAAAATCAGCTGCGAGATTTGCTCTGCAAAAAATTAAATACAAATATCTGGTCAGGTGAGGTGCCCACGGCATCTAATTAGGAGGGCATTTCCAGGCCCCTGGGTAAACACAATTTGGTTATCAGAAGTATGTAGAGTGGTCAGCATGAGTACCGGTACACTGATACAGATGGTAGAACAGACAGGGACCGACCACTTCTCAATGCATCAAGTCATTTACCAGGGTACCGGGCAAGGGTACTCGAAAACCCAGAGCTGGTGCGCATTCCAGCGTTATCAGTCTGCAAACACGTGCTGGCATGTAGAGAACTTCAAGGCAAGATTGGCACCCCTGCAAAATGGATTATTGTCCACTGGTGTTTAAAATAGAAAAAAAAAGATGAACATTTACCAGGCGGGTCCATAGTGCATGTTTTGATGGTGGAAATAATTGAAGGAAATATTTCTGTGGTTTGTTTATTCACATTTTTTGGTGGAGAGGTGTGAAGAATTTTTGCACCATGGACTTCCTATTGTTTTGTTTGTTGATGTTGCCTTCTTTGTGTTTGTTTGGGGTGTTTTGAGGGGAAACCTGTGTATACCTGACTCTGTCATTTCATTTGTAATTGTGCTCTTTAAAGGTGCTTTTATCACTGTGCTGCATTTTTGTTATATTTCAATTCAGTCTAAACCAAATGGATCCAATCAAACCATTGACATCAGTTACACATTGAACCGATGAGAAAATAGTCATTGACAGTAATTCCATTTAGAACCAGTTTAAAGGTACATGTACATTGTACATGTAATTCAGCCAATTACATGTGCATGTATAGTAATACACCTGTGGGGGCTGAACAATTTCCCCCGAACCGTATGTAGAAGATTAACTGTGCAGTAATCTGAACCCCCCCCAGCAAAAATTAATGCAAATTTGCATTTAAAATGTACGTGTACATACATTGTGCTAGTACAAGTATGCTGTCTCTGAGTAAGCTACATGTACACATAATGAGTACATTTTCATGTTTGTATATGTACATGTATATTGTATCATATTTATGACTGCTACCATTAATTCTCTCCTTACAGCCCAAATCCAAAGTTCAGGATATCTTTGACCAGGTTTGCCTGCTAGTGGGTGTCAAGGAGACACAATTCTTCTGGCTGTCCATCCTCCGAGGTAAGGAGTGGCCAGAACCTCCTAGTGCATGTACTAGTAGGGTTCTTAAAACTCTTCATCCGAGGCGAGGGATCAGTGGCTGCCGTCTCAGTTGTTCCTTGTCAGTGGGGTTCAGCGTTGAGAAGGAGCAACATTAATAACCCTGTCCATCCTCAATCCTGCAAAATCCCGCAGGCGGTTTTGGAGGATTTTTGAGAATTGGGGCTGTATGGCAAAATTACCTAGCTGATTGCGAAGGATGCATTGTCTCAAGATCTTGGGTAGACCTTATTATTTAAATGCTCCACCATGCGTAAATTCATGCCTAGGTTAAACGTGCGTCATTCACACTGCTCCAGGATACCATTTACACTGCCTCAACATGATGAGAGGAATTGCCGGAGGATTTTGTAAGATTGAGGCATTGATCACCCCTCCATGGAACATATTCAAGAAATATCAGAGCATTTTGGAGGATTGAGGCTGCATCCAATGTTTCCATGGCGGCAGTTGGAGGATTTTAAAGGATTGCGGGTGTACATGTATCCTAGCCAAAAGGGCCTTGGCAGTTAAGGTCAATGTATGCCAAGCAGTCTTTCACCATAACTTTTTAAAGTGTCTCTCACTTGGGAAGAGATCAGAAGAAAACATTTTTCTTTTTCTGACCAAATTCCATCTAAATCCTGCACCAGAGTTGTTGAAGTAAAGTGGATTCTGTAACACACAGGTTCACCCACATGCTTCTGATTTTGTCAGGGTGCAGGGTACTGTAATGCATGTGTTCTTGGTTTGCTGCATTATGGTAAACATACATTGTGGGGGAGGGGAATCGGAGATTCATCTCAAGAGTTGTAGTCAGGCCATCACAAGTCAATTGCGGGTCATACTTTACATCAGGACCAATAGGCACGTGCCTTTTCTGTGGTTCTACAGATTTTCATTCTCTTTTGAATTTAGGGGTTGGGGAACAAATTTGATCCAATGGAAGTTGTATGTAACCCATATGAGTTGACTTCATAGTGCTATTGCTGCTAGATGATAAGATCTGAGCAGATACGTACATGTAACTCAGATGTTTTCTTATCCTTTGCATGTTTTTCCTTCTCTCTCAATGTTTGCATTATTTATCCTTTATCTCCACTGCCCAATACACGCAGTTCTTCCTGTTTTTTGACAGGTAAGGAGCATGAATTTCTGGACCCGAAGAGCAAAATCTCCAAATACGCCCCGAAAGGATGGAAGGCTGAGTCGCCCAAGGTAAATTTGCTTTTGTATTTAATTCCTTACCGTCAAAGAAGCCTGAGTATTGTTGCAATGAATAAAATAGTCACTGCTGCATTCCACAGTGCACTATTTAACTGACCCATTACTACAAAGCACCGGTAGGTTTAGGCGGCTCACGTGGGAAGCAAGTATTTACTTGACATTTGTTGAGTTTAGGCCAAGTTGCTGAAACCGCTGTGCATGTGTACATGTACACATACATGTACCACAAGATGTACCAATGTAATGCCTTGCTTTGCAATATTTTCCGAGGCTTTCTCTTTCTGTAGCTTACATGTATGTCTTAAAATGTGCCATGTTCATTTTTCAACCAAAAAAAACATTTGAAAAATGCTTTTTTTTTGTTGTCAGTTTGAAAACTAAATAGCAAGGAAATCTATTCAATGCATATTTTTAAGAATAGAAAACAAGCTACTCGTACATTTCATTTCTTGATAAAAAGGCTGTTTGCTGCAGTTTATGTACATGTACATGTACTGTACGACTGTGGTTTTTGGATAAAAGTGTTGAATGCTGATTGATGGAATCTCTGTATCCAATGTAAATCACAACATAAAACTTTGCCCATCACCAACATAATGGTCTTTCACTTTGAGCGGATTTCTACTTTCATAACGTACAGTGAGCCTGTGGCATATCACATTGTTTGGTAGATGCATACATCTTTGGGCTGTCAAGTCTTTTATACAATGTATTTGTGGGTTTAGCTCCATCCACCTGCAACAGCCCTCTGGCTACAATAGTCCCAACAGAGGAACTATTGTGTGCTCATCAGGCAAACTTCCACTTGTGGGAGCCCCAGTCTTGTGTCAAATTTCATAATAAAAGTGGATGATTTATCACAATCATAAATGTCAAGGAACGTGTACAGTAGCATACATACAATCACATATCATGGTACATGTACAAACAGTTGTACTGTACACCAGCACAGCTTTGGCCTCCTTGGTGGGGTGTGCATGCACTTGTAGGAGGCAGGTCATGTGTAGTTGAACGAGGCAGGTTTGGTCTTCAGCTCACATGTGGTCCCCCAGCAAGTTGATTTAGGCATGATTTAGGATCCTCAGATGGGATATACTGTATGCAGCTTCACAGTACCAATGCAGAAGACCATACTCCCTCAAACCACATTTAGAGGTCATGTTAGGTCCACGTCCAAACACCAGTACTCGGCTTTAACTGATAAATACCATCGCATACCCGGTACATGTACAGGAAATGTACATGTACGAAGCTGCTTATTGGTGGTTCCCATACTGTAGCTACATATACATGTACTCCAGCCACAGCCACCTGTAATTTGGATGTGCAGCCAAACCGATAGGCCCAATAGCCCAAGGCAGGGATGAAGTACCCCAATGTTTACCACAGTGCATGGTGAGAGAAAATGAGTGTCATCAATTTGCATGCATGTTCAACTGTACCTGAGTACAGTTTCCAAAGGTAGATTTTTTTGTAATCACCATTTTACATAAATATTCCGGGGAATTCCGTTTTGTAAATATTCCAGGGAATTATCTTCCACATTTGTAAGCATCGAGACTGCTCCTTATAAACTTTCTTATGATCAAATGCAACTTGTTTGTATGTCTGTCATTTCTCCCTGTTTACCATTGGACAGTCATGCTGACTACAAACAAAGATGATCCCCACTCCATCCCACCACGCACTGCACTAAACACTGGGATACCGTCATCATCAGTACTCATACATGTACAGTACATGTACATAGGGCTACTTTACTCATGGAGCAGTGTACATGTATGTTCTGCTTAGCGAATACACCAGCAGGCATAGAATCAGTTGACAACCAGACACAGTCAGTATGCAACATGGTGTACATACACACTTACATACTTGTATACATGTACATTGGTGTATGTATGTACATGTACCAATAGAGTGCAGATGGAATTTGGGCCAAAAATCTTTCTTTGCTTTGCCATACCGGTATTCCTTTGAGTCAGTATCTCCATGAAATTTTAACCCAGCTGCCCCCTCCCCTATGCTATGAAGACTGTCCTAGGAAAAGTTGTGGTTTTGGTTGAATAATTCATCGTACACGTACATGTAGTAGGTTCGCCGTTGAGGACCACTGAGAAAAATGGAAGGGGAGAGGAAGTACCGTAAGGTAGATGAGTAAGGGTGTGTTTTTACATGAAGGTCATGATCAGCAGGAATCCAAAGGACAAGAGTAGGTACACTGTACAGTCTTGCTCCCAGGCCTCTTGTTCATCCAAGAAGCAACACATGCATCACCTCTGTCACAATTGGCTTTGTTACATGTACTTCGGCATCATTTCTGACATTTCAAGCTTTTGTTGCATAGGCCCAATGCAGGGTACATTTAAGTTTTTTTCTTTTTTCTTTTAGTTCAAATCACATTCTCAGATGTTTCTGTCATGAAAAAAACTATTAGTCCATGTTGCGTTCGATTTTCCAAAGTGGCAGGTGAATGGTTTGCTAAACCCCAGGAGCCACAACCAGCAGTAGATGAGACTGAAGAACAGGCAATCAAATATATGATTTCTTGTTGAGTTTTCAATAAAGTTGGCTATTCACCACAGTCAACATGCCCTAGTTTGTACTTACATGTACATCATTCCCACAATGTTACTGTCATTGAACCTTTTTTTTTCTTGCACATTCCTGTCTTCCTCACTCCCCTCCCAAATCAAAATGGACCTGTGGATTTTTTTTTGTGGTAGACAGTTTGCTATTCACCAGGGAAAAGGCCCTGAGTATATTCCCACACACAAAAAACCTGCAACCAGTTGGTATTTGTTTTCGGTCCACAAATCCGATTCGTCCAAGGGAAAAAAGTCAGATTTGGTGTAGATTTAGCACCCTTGGGCTGTTGGCGCTCCAGTTGTGATTTAAAAGATATTAAAGAAAAGAGGGGTTTGGCCCAGAGGATATTAACTGTGTACAGGCTGGGACAGTTTTGTTTCACAATATGCCAGCGTCATTGACACCACTCTGCAAATACTTCCTTGGTCGCCTGATACGCTAAAAGGTTTTGGACTTTTTCACCTCTTCCTGATTTGATCCGTGAGTTGACCCGTTAGTCTCAAGACCAGAAGACAGTCATCCTTTCTAGGGATTCTTCAGGATCATTCAGCCAGGCATGGAAAATCACACACTTGTCAGTATTTCTGACAAGGGGCCAGTTTTTGTTCTAGTTCTGCTTTTAGCTGCAAGTTCAACAGCTTTAAGCACAAATTTTCTCCTCATAGTCTGTCAGCTCAGAGCTCATCTGTTGTAGCACTGTGGCTTCCTTGTTATCTTGCTCTGTTCAATATTTTGATCCCATTCTTCATTAGCAACTCTTTCCTGAGCACTGCCCAGAAATCATAGAGTCGGTCCATTTTCCAGTACTGGTACCTTCCAGTTTTAGAACGGGCTGATAATAATCAGTTGGTCTTATGTATAGGACGTGTACCGCTAACTCCTATGAACCTTTCCAAATCCTTCAGAAGTGTCCACTGAGTAGAAAACCGAAGGAACATTTTATTGTTTCAACTTCCAAGAGTTATCAAGCCCCATGTACATGTAAAGTGGCTGGTCTCTACCTTCCTCAATCCTGCAAAGTTTTTCAAAATTTTCTGGATAATTTTAAAGGATCTACATGTAACTTGATCACAGTGAAAATTCTATGTCCACAAGAACTCTTGCACATTACATGTATGCACACACATGCCCTGTATGTACTATAGCATACATGCATACATGAACATGTATGGTACACGAATGTGGACAGACTTGCATCTATGTTCAGTTTTGAACTGCAGCATCATACTGATATTTGCTGCATCACCTGAATATCCCCAGATAACGGTGCAGTTTGGCTGTTGCCAGTAGCCACAAACTGCATCATCAATCAAATCCAGATTTACCATTTCATTTTCCTTTAATAAAAAAAATTTTCAACATCTTCCGAGATTTTAGAAAGAAAACCCTTACCCTGGATGACCGTAGGCTGTGGGGGAGGGACATGCAGTAAGGGGTCTAGGGGGTCATGGGGGGATGTGACAATCTAGCACGCTGAAATTGGATCATAGGGGAGGGAAAGAAAAAGCGTAAGACTCCTGAGAATTTCCCAGGTGTCCCCTCGTAACCACATTCCTGACCCCTACATTCCTGCCTCTGCTGGTGGTACATTACTATTTTGGCAGTCTTCAAAGACCAGATCTTTGGGTGTACTCCTCCAAACTAGTCCCCCCCCCTTTCTCACTCCGGAAATTTGATTAATCAATAGCTGTGCCCCTGCCAGCCCCTGCAATAGCAGGCCATGTTAATGGCCCTTGTTGCCATGACTACCCTAATTTGATTGGTCATTAGTGGATTTTCTGTGGAATTTATTGCTGTTTTCCATCCCAGGCTACAGGCACAGGTACATGTATGTATTCTTTTTGACTTGCTACATGTGCATGTATGTGATAAACATGCTGAAGTGGGAGTTCAGACGTACTTCAGATTTATGACATCTTGTTGCAGGCACAGGTTTTCAGATTCATATTTTGTGCTCCGGTCCTTTCGCTTTGCAAAACAGAATGATTGTTCCTGTGTCTACGGCAAGGAGAGAAGAATCAAAATGTGCGGAAATGTTTTAATCGTATTACATGAGAGGAGTCTATCACTTCGAGGGGGGGCATGAGTACTGTAACCATGTTGAATTATTCAGTTGGATTTTGACAAGAATAATTTTGTAATCCTTCTTTATTCCTACTTAGTGACTTCTTTGCTACAAAATATCCCTATAGGGCCTAGTCCTTTATTAAAGGAAATAGTCTAATGCACATGTACATTTACATGTCACCTACCGGTACATCATGTACATGTATAGTACATGTACGTATGACCATACATGTAATTCACAAAGAAAGAAATATTGTACCCTTTTCTGGTCCCTGCATGACATAAAAAATATGAGTACCTTGCAAAAAGAGGAATGCATCCTCTTACTTCCGGAAAGCCTTGGCTCACAATGCACTGTGCTTGACTGTCTATTAAGAGGTTCTCTGACCATCACAATATTGACAATGCCCAGAAATCCTGCTTAATAATACTTGAATACTAGTAATGAGTTGGCACGTTGCCCATGTTGAGAGTCAGATCAGGGCATGTGTCACATCCATTTACATGTACAGTGGCTCTATCTTGCTTTCATTTTACCGAGATAAACATTTACATGTACATGCACTTGTAAATTTATGTTCATTTTTGTGTTCCGTGAACATTACAAATTTACGTGTAAATGATTCATTGGATGTCAAGTTTCTTGGCCCATGATTTGCTCTGGCAGCTTTTTTTCAATGTAGTGTAAATTATATGGATTACCATTGTGAAATAAGTCACACATGTACTCTTTGCCCAAATGATACCTGAAGTTGTACTGCACCTACAGGTACCAGTACATGTACATATGTACATGTACACAAACAGGTAGGTCAGTTGACAAACCTGCACAATGGCTGCATAAATTGTACATGTACTTGCACTGTACCTGCTTCTTTGCCCCAGAGGATTGTTGCTTGACTTACATTGTAATACAAATATTTACCATCTTTAGCCAAAATATATGGGGGAAGTGAACCCTGAGGGTGGTTACTTCAGACCATATTCATGAAAGGCATTGGAGGCAAAAGTCTCAATTTTGTGGTATGATTTTGGTCTCTTAATCTTACACAGCACCTTCGAACACTGTATGTACACACCGGTACATGTACTGTACGTTGTAGTTTTTTGGTAGAGTGTTACCTGTGGTGGTACATAATAAATTGAAATGTCCAAAACTCAGGCATATTTTTAAAAACTGTGTACATGTTGTTTCAAAGAAAGTATCGGGGCAATTGAATTGTTCGTTTGGGTTGTGTTACCCTACCGGGGTAGTTTTACCAGAATTGCAGTTCACTTTTGTATAATGCCTTTATTTTTTTTTCCTGCACTTGTTTAGGTAACAGACAAATCAGGCCGTCCAATCTTCAATGTCTACTTCAGAGTGCAATTATACGTGGAACATGTATCCCTCATCAAGTGAGTGGTTTTATTTCTCGGCAAAACAATGCCCGCCAGTGTATTAGCTGGTGTCAATATCAATGTGGTAGCCTTATCCTTAGTTTCTTTTTGGTTTTGTTTTGGGTATTTTTTTCTTTGAAGCGTTTTTACATATAAGTACATAACCAATCTGCTGATAAACAAAATTCCGAGGGGCAGCTGGGCCAGACAGATTTTTGTGATTGTAGACTTTGTTTACTGGAGGTGCATGTTTATGGTTTATACAAGTACATCAAGGCCCAGCTGAATGTTTGCTACATTTCTGATCGGTTGGTGGAATGAAATGAAAGAAAGTTACTTGACCCATAAACACTACGGTTTTTTGTACATATTTACAGTTAAACTTTCACAAGAAGAAACTGAAGTACATGTACCTGATATTAAATCCATTACATTTTGACTGTTTGGCCTGTTGGAATGTTTACCTGGTTGGAATGTGTCACTGAAACTTGAGCACCAACCCCCCAAAAAGATGTTTGGCATGTTTACCTGTAAATTGTGCCCAGCGCAGGAGTTTAATATTATACACCTGTGTGTACATGCATGTACTAGTACAGTATCTGCACAGTACATTAAGGCATATGAAGCAAGATATGGGATGGAGAGCAACCCCCCCCCCAAGTTTGTGTTGGTCATTGTTTGATCAGCATCTCAGGAATTCTTTCCATACATCCAGGCAGGATGTGTTAGGTAACAATACTCCAGGGTGTGTATAAGGATTGGACATGTGGGGGGTATCCCTCCATCTCATATCTTGCTGGGTATACATCAGGGGTGAGATTTGTCAAAAAATTTTCTGATTTCCAGATTTTTTAAAAACAAGCTCAGCCTGCTTTTCAACTGTTATTCTCTGCCCACGCTTGAGCGAACACGGTGAAAGAAGGCAGACCCTTGATCTTGTATATGGTGATTGGCCTTTGTGTGTAGCCCAGAAATGAAAAGACCGAATTTGCATGATAATCACCAGCTTCACAATAGTTCCCACTTTGAAAAGAAGCAACGGGAATGTGGAAGCGTGAGTAGAGCCACATGCCACCGAACAATCAGCCTTTTCACTGTGTAATTCAAAGTGTGCAGAGCACGCAGGGCCACAAATGGAGAATTTGCAGTTTGGCAGGTGGCCTTCATGGCCAAGCGAGGCTTGGATTCTCGGAGTTGGCTTTCGGAAAGAAATTCCCATCGTCAAGGGGTTAAAGGTGTAGAATCTGCCTCCCCCCTTGTTTTTCCATTACCGTAACATATTTTTCTTTTATGACAGACCTTCAGGAGTTTTTCCATTTATTTTCTTACTACAGCATATTTTGTAAAGGCACAAATTTTACCTAAGTTGAACGTTCACCCACCGTTTTCTCAAAGTGCTCATTTTTCTGAGATAGGTCTGCCAAAAATGTTAAATTTTCCATTGATGTACTCAATGCAAATAGGCTTTACATGTACTGTACATGTACATGTATGTATGAGGCCGAAAATTGTAAGAAAATAACAACAAATCCCTGTATCAGATTGATTTGACATTTCACAGATACTCCTGTTGAATTTATTAACATATTTCATGCCAAATTTAGGGTGGGGGAGCTTCGCTCTTGAAGGGACAAGGCAACTTCGCCTTCCCAAAGGGCACTTACGGGTATATCGGAAAAATCAATTTGTGTATGGGAACATGTTATGGGCCATTAATTAAGGCAAAGACCTTTCATAAAAAGGCAATTGCACCCGCAATTTCCTGCCCTGAAAGTTGCAAAAAAGTCAGTCCCTTGACAGCTGAGATTGAAGTGTGGATGGATCCCTCCCCCCAGCTGTGAGATGGTCCGAAAAGCCTGGCTCATTCAGCATTAAGATATCAAGTGGTTTTTACACTACGTTTCTACTGGGGTAATCTCAGGGTTATTGAAAAAAAATAACCCCGAGAATACCCGGGTAATTCACAGTGTTCACACTGCTCTTCTCAGGGTTAGAAATATTCTCTGGGTTAACTGCCTCGAAACCCCACTTAACCTGGGTATTTTTAACCCCACTCAAGAGGTGGGTTAACCCACCAATCTCGGGGTTAACGGTGGCCTTGAGACAATTCTCGGGGTTACCTTTGGTAGTATGATCGCTCGCTGGGTTTCCTTCAACGCAGGGTTTCTCATCGAATAGATAGGATGGTGTATGAGCAACCTGCACTGCCCTTGCCTCCACAGCCTTATCCTGGCACTGCTGATGTCCACTGTGGCTGGTAAATGGTATACATGTATTTCATAATATTGATAGGGGACACCAGTCCAATTGACTCCTGTCTTTTTGTTATATGAATACCATAATTGATAGCAAGGCACCAGTCATGACCTCATGCTGCACGCGTGACGTCCATACATGTACATGTACAGTACATGTACCGGTACTTGCACGCACATCACTGTGTTATGCACAAGCACATCGGCTGGACATATTTGTTAGGCCCTTCGTTCTTCTTTGCATCAATACTATTCTCCGGGTTGCCACGATTGAAATGTGAACGTGGTTACAAATTTCCCAGGTTTGCACGAAAGTGGGTATGCTAAATACCTGGGTTAAGTTTGGAAGTGTGAAACCAATTCTCCGGTTGTGTTTATACCAAGGTATGATCACACACCCGGGTGAGTAAATTACATGGGTAAAAAAGTGTGAAACCGGTATTAGTCGCATAAGTCGTGATCAAGTTGTCACAGGTAAATCACAGGTCAGTGAGTCCCTAGGTAGGTGTATTCAAATGAACTGCAACAAAGGCATTCCTTTAGCATTGTTCATTCCCTGCTCCTTGTGGCCTGTGTCGTGATTGGCTTGATTACAGATTTTTCTTTTTTAAGCATACATGTACATGTCGTTGTGTGCATGTGTCATATGAATGATGTTTGCTGTTCTAGATACAGGGAATGCTGAAAACTAATATGCTAAACTCCAGTACAGTGTACAGTATTAAAGCAAATGGCCCATTAGTTGTACATGTGTACTTGAAGAGAATCAAGAAATTATCAGGCTGCACCATCATTAGAGGGCTGCAGTCCGAGGAAGTACGCACTTCACTGTGAAGAACAATTAACAATATGCGACTTTGTTACAAGCATTCATATATGTACATGCCCCAGTACATGTACATCGCACCCTGTCCGTGCTTTAAACAAACAAGTCTGGTAACTCCCTTTCTTGTCATTTCATATACTGGTACATGTACATGGGATTCTTTCTGTTAGTCTCACATCATTCTGACCTGCTAGAAGTCCGCAATCTTGGAGAAGCCGGTTACCAATGTCCACCCTCAAGCCAGAGATACAATGTAAACCTTTTCAGGGGATAAACTTCTGGTAGTGCAAAGCACTGTGAAGAGCTGTGATTTAAAAGTTACCCTGACAGCCCTGAACCTAACAAAACCCAATACAGAACCTGGCAGACCATTTTATGGATGTTTGGATTGTACATGTAAGAACGACATTGCAAAATACCGGTACCTTTTATTTCAAAATGCACAGGGAGGACATCACAAGGCAAAACTACTACTTACAGTTGAAGCAAAACGTGTTATCCGCACCAGTATTATGCCGTGAGGAGGCCTTCTTTGTGCTGGCCTCCTATGCCTTGCAAGCTGACCTGGGCAATTATGCCGAGGACACCCACAGAGGCCAGTATTTTGATCCCTGCAAGTACTTTCCAGAATGGGTAAGCAGATTTTTCCAGAATACGATTATGTGCGAATACAGCATTACTTGGTTGTACAAGAATAGGCCCATTTCACTCACTTGCATAATGCACGTGTAGGTATAGATGTCTGTACAACATTTAATCGGACTGCATTATACCCCATCAAACATGGTTGAGTCCCAAATTACATACAAATGTTGTCATGTAACACAATAACACCGCTCTATCTCTTCGATCAGTGAGAGAGTACATGTATGTATGGAAATGCTTTTAAATGCACTACACACACAGTTGTACATTAAGTAGACCTAGATCATATCCAACTGCCACTGTGTACGTTTTGAAAATGTGTCCACCGACAGTAAAATCTTGACAACTCGAAATTCGAGGGAATGAATGAAAACTTCGAGTTATCTGGATTTGGAGTTAACGAAAGTCACACAGCCATGGAGCCAATGCACTATATACACATATATGGACATAATCGTTACAAGCTGGCACCACGGTAGCATCATTTTGGCTATTTTCCACTTTTTATTCATTCCCGTGGAGCATTGTTTGCGAATAAATAATCGTTTTGCTAAGGTTTTTCATTGTTGTTATGTCTAGAAGTTTCATTTTACCACTAAATAAACAATTCATCATTTTAAAGGTATACCTTCATGTGGAAACTCTTTGGAAACAATGTGATGTGTGCTGCAGAATTCGAGTTTGCTTTCAAATGGGTTTTTTTTCATGACATCACTTTCTGTGGTCCCATGACCATTGCAATAGGCAGTGATTGGTTCGTCCGAGACTTTGTGAGACGATTTTTCATCATGGCGATTAGTCATATGTCCTTTGATGCTTGGCTGGCCTTAAAATAACCGGCACACATTCCGTTCTGCTTGACTTCCTCAGGAATGTTTGGGTACCAGTGAGAATGTTTGTATGTGTCTGACTTTTTTTTAATCCTTGGTGGGTCACGCTTCGGCAGGTTATCAAGAGGAGAGGGGAGGCCTACATTGTTAAGCACGTCCCGGCCATGCACAGGGACCAGCGCGGGACCACAAGGGTATATGCACAAAGAGCGTACATCCGTGAAGCATCCAATACTATCGAACACGTCATGCACTTTTACCGGCTGAAAAAGGTGAGTATGCTCATCATCAACCTGCTCTGGCACTCCCAGGCAAACAGGTTCAGTTGTCAGTGGCAAACAACCTCTGACGTAGCATTCCTGACCAAGTGTCTTTCATTTGCAGTCGTCAAGAGTTTCCTCAACATCTACTTTTTGCTACTTTCACTTCTGCAGACAAAAACAGAACAGACGCCATCAATCTGGCTGGGAATTTCCACCAGAGGAATTCAGTTGTATGAGGTGAGTAATTGATTTTGACCTTGTCTGAGCATCACTCGTTGCCAGAAAGTCTGTCATTGATCATATTTTTGTAACCAGATACTTTAATATACAGTTATTGTACTTGGTATGATATTCTTGAAGTACTTGTTACAGAAAGATTCAGTAAACACTGGTTGAAGTATGACAGGCTATTTGGTATTACTTCCAAGACTACAACAATGCTGCATCATGTGGTTCATGCAAGCCTCATACATGTGCCACTAATGTCCTTCATTCCCACTCAGCAATGGTCTGGTGCCTTTTTTCGCACAGTCACCTATTGTGGACAACACTTTGTGCTTCCAAAAATGTTTGATGTTGCAATTACACATTGATGAGATCGAAGCATCAGAAGCTGAAGTACACAGTGTATGCACATGACAGGTAATGCTGGACTGTGCCTCTCAATAGGGATTGTGTCTGTTCAATTTAGTACTGAAAAAGAAGTTGCACAGTTCACCTCATGCCTCAAGATTTCTGTTCTGTAGTCACTGTTACATGTAGTTTGCCCCATTTCTTACTGAACTGAGTAATGGTGAGTTTTTGTTTTCCTTATCAGGATTCTGGTGAGGGGAAATACCTGTTGTGTGAATACCCTTGGGGAATCATCAAGAGACTAGTCTTACAGGTAAATATATGTCAAGGGGAAAGACGCATTGATTAACTTGAAGACGGTATTACTGTGACTAAAAATTCAAGTTTAGAGAAAGGGAAGGTGCAGCAGCAAACTTTTAACTATGACCAAACGCCACAAATACTGACTTGTTTGAGTCATGTGAACAGTATTTGTACACTATTTCTTACCCCAGTCTACACAACCAGTTTCCAGCAAAATCTGAGACATGCAGTTGAGCCTGGTGTGTGTCTTTTTTTTTTTGGTATCGTTACAAAATAAGTGATAAAATTATTGAACCATGTAATGTTGGTCACCAAAATGACACAGATATCCATTACAAGTGTGAGAAGGCTCAACCAAAGAATTTTATTCTATTTATTTCATGAACCAAATCTTATAGGGAAACTGACAAGGTGCTTATGAATGATTATAAAGATGAACAAAGAAATCGACTGGAGCGGGATTTGAACCTGCAGCCTCTGGAGTACCATACCAGTGCTCTACCAACTGAGTTACCCAGCCCTATGTTGGTGGCTCTTCCCATTTGTAAATTTCTCTGTTCGTGAGGCGCTAGTCAGAAGCCATTAAACCTGAAACACCATGTAGCCAGGGATCAGACCCCAATTACACACGATACAACCTGGAAAGTGGTGAACAGGGATCACTCAGAGGATATGGCTTTTTGAACATAAATCAAATCCCGCTCCAGTCAATTTCTTTGTTCATCTTTTTAATCTTTTATTTATTTGGTACAACAGAAAAAGAAGTTTGAGCTGCAAGTGGAAGGTGCAGACGGTCGGAAGATTACGTACTACACAAACAGTGAATCCAAGTAAGAGATGACCCTCCCATCAGTTTGTTTAGATTTTTTATACATGTTGATATCTTTACCTCAAAGATTTCTGGAAACAACCTTTGAATATGTGGAAGGGACATAATAAGTAGTCAAACAGTGCTTGTACAGTGATAATGTTATCATTAGTTTCCATCATAATGCATGCTTTTACTGACAGTCAATTAGTTTATCGAAGTGACATTCGTGTAATTATTAATATCATTTATTCAATCTTGTTGCCAGGTCAAAGCATCTCCTCAGGCTGTGTAAACTCACACATACTTTCCAGATGCAGACCCAGCCGATGGTGGACACGGCCAAGAAGCGAGAAAGTGCAACGGGTATGTTCAAGTGACCCTTGACCCCGATTGCAGTTCAGTAGATAATTTTGCATAGGTTTATCAGGAAGCATACTTTTACTGGTATCTAAAGGAGTTCCATCTGTTTTTTGGTTGGTTAACAGAGAAGAACAAATACCGGGAGTCCTATATCAGTGGGGATGCGTCGTGGTCGGACCTAGACAGCTCAATGACGACCACTTCACTGGAAGTTCAGCGGCAGTCTGTGGTCAGCAATGTCAGTTCTGTCACAACCTCGGGCATTGTCTCTGATGAGAGGTCACCACTGGAAAAAAGTCTCAGCGAAGGTGAGACGTCTAAGCAGAACATTTGTCATTGTGTTTACACGGTGTGACTTTCATGCATCGCACCAGTATGATATCTTGGCAATGGAAAAGCACTTTTATACATTCTTAACTTTCTTTCACTCAGTAAAATTGGCTTGTTCACTGAGAATGATTTAGTACTACAGGAACTCAAATGACATGGCATGTTGGGACAGATCTTTTAGTTACTTTGCCCTTAGAACAAGCTGTATACACGTCACAACAAAATGTACAGTCCCAGTCATGCAAATAAATTCCTTCAAGACAGCTCTTGTAAAAGTACTTACACTAACCAGTCCTTGTGAAATGTTCAACTGCACTGATATTTTGTGTTCACAGTAGAGGATGAGTACCTGTTCTGTTCTGGCCATTCTCATGACTCGGCGCTGGGACCGTCCGCTTCCCAACCATTGGGCCGGGTGGAGTCCCACCACTCTAGCTTGTCCTCAGGGCTGGGAGAGAGAAGCCAGGCTAACAAACTACACGGTGAGACCTCTGAGTTGATTTGTGTTTGGCACTTTGAACGGTAGCAAACTCTGGGCCTAATTTCATAGAACTTCCGAGGACAGTGTTTTAACATTTTCTTCTGTGCTGTCGTCACTATTGGATGTTTAAAGGTTTCTAATGACATTGTTCGGGACTGTTTTCATATTTTTAGGCTTCTATTTTGAGGTGACCTCTTTTTTGTTGGATTTTGTGCCACAGGGGGTCAGTTGAGCAACCGACATTCAGCAGCAGCGTCTGAGACCTCCAGTCATCGTAGTGGCCCTGAAACCATCCCAGCATTTGTAGGGGTCTGGAGTGACTCACTGCCAACTGACATGCCGGGGAGCAGGTCCTCAACCAGCCACTCCAACCGTCAGAGCCGGAGTAGTGAGCCGGGCTGGTCGCTGGATGAGGACGCCAAGCGGGATGCCGGCAGCCAGTCCTCAGGCTCTCGGCCCACCTCGCGCCACCTGACACGGATTGACACCCAGGCCATC
The DNA here is from genome assembly GCF_001949145.1 of Acanthaster planci. The sequence continues at coordinate 99,478 of NW_019091448.1, forward strand.
CAGGCTGAGATAGCCGGCAAGGACGTGCCCACCCCACTGCTGAGCGCCCTTTGCAACGACCGCTCACTGCAGATGATGCAGCAGCAGCAGATGATGATGGGAGGGGATGAGGACGAAGATGATGATGACGATGAAACCACAACTCAGGACCACAGCCACTTTGCAGACCTCGAATCCTGTCAGACACCCAGCAGTCAGAGCTCCATGCATGAAGTTCGAGCCAGTCAGGACCTGAATATGTCAGTCACTACCTTAGTCAGCCATAGCTCTGTTGATTCGGACATGCATGGCCCCGGGGCGGAGCGCTTCCACATCAACTCTTCCAGTCTGGTTACGTCCCCTGTCCGGGAGGACTACCCTGCAGGCCTCCTGACAAAGCACCAGACTCTGAACATGCTCAACGACCTCTCAGATGCAAGGCACTACGACTCACGGTTGCCATTTGGGGAGAGCGGCAGTGACGGGCGGATCAAGTGTCAAACACTGCCCATAAAGATGAATGCTAGCGAGCAGATGCTGAGGATGGGAAGGGAACCAGCGGCCATCAAGGAGGAGTGCGTCTCTTTCTCGGCACCCAATCTGTCGCCTGGGGCTGACCAAAATGAAATCCCCATCGTGCTGTCCTGACAATGAAATGTTAGCATCTTGTTGACCTTGAGATTTGTGATTTTTGTTCCATAATGCTAATTGTACGTTTTGTTTTTACTAATTGTATCAGGTCTGCTCATCTCACTAACGGAAAGGAGAATCCTCCTATTGAAAATGTTTTTAGATGTTGGGATCTTTTAAAGACATCATGTTTCTGGCTGTAACACTCATTCTTAATCTCTCTCTTGGAGATTCAGTCATGATCTTGTCCTACATCTCTGTTGTACTTCTGATCATGTAAAAATATTCCATCACACCACCAAGCAGCAATGCTCTTCCTCATCACTTTGGTCAGTTACCAGGGAACCTGCCACAAAAATACACTGCTTGGTTGGTTGTCAGTGCCGTGATGCCAAACAGAGAAATATTCGGCAGTCGGCTCTCTGTTCTTTCCTTCGCTTCCCCCGTCATCTGCAGTAAACCTTTACAGTCATTACTCAAACAACTCTTTGCCTGTGTTTGCAATGAAATTTCCGTTGTCATCTTTTGTTCTGTTGGAAAAGTATTGTAGCTGATTCAATTAACAAGGGTGTGAGATTTTTCTTATTGTATTTGAAAGTTCTTGTATTATCCACACCAGAGCTTAGAAAATTCCAGAAATTATTTATTTCTCCTGCCTGAAACAGTATGATGTTTATACCATATGTGTGAATGCATCAACATTCCGTCCCAGTACACATAGTTCTGTTGAATCATTTGTTCTGTTACATGTCTTAATCAGTTGTGTTGACATTAGTTGATGTCTTAACAGTTGTGTTGACATTAGTTGATGTCTTAATCAGTTGGGGTGACATTAGTTGAAGAATTATTCTCCTTACTGTGAAAACATGCAGGTAAATTAAGGAAGCTATGTGTGGAAGCTTATATGGATATCAGTGTCTTCTCAACGAGTGATGAGTGAACACACAAAATATTATCTGTGCCAGATGCTCCGAGGATGTTAAACAGGCCACGGTAATTTCTATGTGCAGTAGCGGAACATATTTACAATCATCCCACACATGAGCAATTTCCCTTTTAGTTTAACTCACATAGAGGGTCAAATTACATGCAGTCCGTGGAGGTTGAACTTGTATGGAGCCCTCAAGTGTCCATGTACCTCGACCGAGCATGTTGGCAAATATTGCTCCCTAACAATGTCTCAGAGCGCGTCAAAACAATTCACGGTTTCATTTGAAATTTCACACAAATCTTGAACAGATGACCACCAGGGGGGATCAACTATAGTAAAGTAACCAGAGCCCAAATTTGCAATGGACCTGAACTTTGTAGCATCTTGTTTAAACAAGGTAGTATTTTTGGCCAAAAATAATATCTCCCTTGGGACATGTTCATTGTCCACAATTGATAAACATGCAGGGGTGTGCAAGATTTTAAATGACTGTTTTATGTAAGTGTAGTCATCTCGTAAATGTATCAGAAATCAGTGTTGGTCAAGTTTTTTTTGAAGTCTGATAAGTATTCTTGACTGCTTGACACCAGCATTATTTTGTGAGAGGTGGCTAGAGTTGAAGGGTCAAAGTAAAGTTCAACTTCACAAATACTGACTGTTGAGAGTCGTATTTGTGTGATACTTCCATTACTTCATCTTTGGCAATGCTCTGAGACCCAACCATGGAGCGATTTTAGTTATAACAGGCTGTGTACAGTGACCGTGCTCAGTTACAACACAGTCTACCTCCACGGACTTGTGGACTCCACATGCTCAATCTCAGTGCCAACCCCTGAGACATGTATGATGTATGCGCATCCACTGCCAGAGATTTGGGGGAAAGCTCAACTTTTCAGCATGCCACCTGAGCGTACACAGTGCCAGATAGCATTTACACGTCTTCTGTGAAACTGCCGTTGAGGAACAAGAGATGGAAGATCAAAGCCAGTATTCCACACCAGACTTGTGACTGTGAGGGGGACAGGATTTGTGATGCTACAGTATTTAGGTGCTTCGAGTGTTGAATATTTGAATGATCATTGAAATCTTCCTTTTCCCAGTCAACGTTGCATCTGTTTAATGTGATGGTTGCATGTGTCAACAAACAGAATAACTTTGTTTTTTTCTGAACTTTAATGGAAATGGTTGGATTTGAAATGTGCCGCTTTGAGCCCTATTCTACTTGGTCCGCCGTTACAAAGGCAGTAAGTGCTAATGGGCATATATGATGTACAAACGGAAGTTGTTTTTCAACTGTGTTGTCTTTGTTATGATCTTGATACTTGGATAGTTTGTTTTCCTCTGATAAACAGCATTTTACAGTTTAATAATTTGTGGTAAAACCTCCCAGTGCTAAGCTCTACGTTGGTACATTGTTGATGAATATGCAAACACCAGATATCCTACTGTTGTCAGAGTGGAAGGCTTGTCTGAATGGGCAATTTTGTGGCTACGGCTACAGCTTCGTCATACACAAGCTGTAGCAAATGTCCACAGCCAGTTGCAGATAACCAGGATCCCCATTAGCCATTTTTAATTTGCTACATTCTGATAATTCGACTGCTTGAAAGTGAAATGGTTTTGGTCACACATGCATTATTATTTAGCTTCCCATTCATTCCAATGTTACCTGTTCCATCACTGCAGAGGCAAAAGTAATGATAAACACAACCAGACTCGTAAGCTCAAAAGAAGAGAGGAGCTGTTTCAACAGTCCCCCAAAGTCGTCTGTATAGGTGTATATTTGTGACATTCTAAAATCTCATATTTCTGACAATCTAAATTACTCAAAGTTCTCAAGTGCCTTTGTTCAGCTTCCAGGTTGTACATTCTTGTTGAGAAGGAGCAGGTATAGCTATGTTTTTCTTAGGTTTGTGATCAACTTGGCTGCACGCAGCAACATTCTCATTAACCATGCAAAAGGGTACAACATAAAAATAAGTTCTTTTACATAATAAATACTCAACCCCTCAACAAGCTAATCACGGGCCACATATTTTGCTACCATATCGCCCCCCTTTTGGCTCTGTTGTGCACTCAATTTTTAGAGGCACTGACATTATTTTGCTCTTGCATGTACTGCCATATTGCTGCCAAAGTGAGGCTGAACGGGCAAAACACACTCAGCAGGAGCCTATTTCACGGAGCTTCCAAGTTCAGATGTTTGCTTAGCACCGAAAATATGCACTTAGCAAAACTGATCCCTAGGCCACAGTGCCTTGAGATGTTGATTACTCGTTGGTGGTTCGAGGCAGGGTTTTGCTACATTTGTGCCGATATTTGCTAAGCAGTATTTTTTCCAGCTGACTCCCTCTGTGAAATTTGGCTCAGTTTACTCAACTGCTCAATAAGGCCACTGGAAGGCTGTGTCCGACCTCAACTTTCCAGCAGCTGAGAGTAATACTCCCACCTATTGGAAGTGGTCATGACTGCTAGCCTGTGGCCTCCGTAGGCTCAAGTATTATTTTTAGAATGCAGGCCTAACTTTTGGACATGGCGCAAGAATCAATCCAGCAGGAGATGCTGGTCCAGCCTCTTTTTCAACCAAACTGGGCAGATAGCCCACAAAAAGCAAGCTGATGCCTGATGGCAATTTCCATTGAAGTGTGCACCATATTGTCAAAACTTTGGGGGGGGATTATGAATGAATGTACCACCTACTTATTACTTTGCAGTTGTTTGGCTGTCCACAAACATACTTTGTATTAATTAATTGCACCAGTTAAGTGGCCCTAATATTTAAATTATTGTGAAAAATCTCTGTTTGCACTGCAGTACTCACAGTACGTAGCAGTTAATTGTTTCTGCCAGAGACCTAGACCCCATGGCAGCCCTTAACAAAGATCTGTTATACACCACTTTGTGCCGTGAAATTGGTTGTTGCGTCCTCAGTGTTACTGTGTTATCCCTGTCAGTATTCAATGGTAAAATTTTAACTGACCATTGTAATGATTGTGGTATTTTGTTTTCATTTCAATTTCAACATGCAGATAAACATCACACAGGGTTTGTACAGACTTTTGAGTTGTTTGTATACGATTTTTAACAAGAGTAACCAACATTCTTCTTAAGTCATTTAAAAACAAGGCAAGAAATGTATGCCTTTTTGATGGAATGGCATATTTTATGATATTTTCCTGCAATATACCTATATTTTTATCATAATAATGTGTTGTTTTGCAGAACCGAGACGCTGCAGCTATGAGCATTATAAACTCTCATATATAATCAGTGTACGGTCTAACAAGTTTGTAATGCTTTGCTGTATTGTTCGAGCAGATGTGTTTTATATTATCATTTACAAAAATTATAATAAACCAGATATCATGGAGAACTAATGTTGAGAGCTTTTCTGTTTTTCTTTTGTTGGTTTGTGGGAGTAGCGTTTTGGATGCATTTACCCACCAAGGATCAGGCTCCTATCTTCTGGGAAGTGGTTAGTGTTGTATTTGGGGTTTTTCGTTTGTTTTTGTTTTTTCGGTGTTTTGTTTTGCTGCTTTGTCTTGTCTGGGGACACAAGACATGGGGTTCGACTGGATACAAAACATTTTTTCCCGTGCGTGTGTAACCTGGAAAAAAGACACACAATGGGGGAACTCGCGAAAACCAACATGAACCAGGGATCAAAAGAAAGAGTCGCAGGATATTCTCAAAAAGAAATGACAAAGGAAGATCAAATTTGATTTCAACAAGAAAAGAACAACAAAAAAATATTTATTTCACTGTGAACAGAGTAGAAAAAAAATCCAAAACAAACCTCTCAATTAGAACCAGTGATTTTGGCTGAGTTTCTTAAATGTATGGACTAGGAAATGTACTCAACTCGTAACCAATTAACTTAAACCAACAATACTGCTTAAACCAAGACAAATGCCAACCAGTACCAACACAGACTTAAATTATTACCCAACACGGACTTAAATTATTAACCAACACGGACTTAAATTATTAACGGACACGGACTTAAATTTTTAAACGACACGAACTTAAGTTATTAACCAACACAGCACTAGTAAATAGTCGCAAAATTAAAGCAATCACGCAAGAAACCAAGTTCACAGCAGACCAAAGCTGAAGGCAGAAGTTGCTTAGTAAAAAAAAGAGAGAGCGGTTAATGTGGATGCTGTGGTCTCTCTTGCTGCCGGTCCGCATCTGACTATCTCGAAGGAACTCACATGCATCAGGTCTTGTGCAATATAGGGCATGACAGGGTGTTTACTCTGGGGATTATTTTGGAAAGGGGGGGAACCACTCCTAGCAAATTCAGGGCAAGCTAACAAGAAATTCAATGTTAAAAGCAGGGGGACAACTCCTATATACAAGCAGGTAAGCAAAAACAACTAAGTGAAAAGAGTCCCCTCTACACGTGAAATTCTTTTCAATTCTGTTCGTTTCACTTGCCTTATACGCTCTAGTTTTTGCACGTGGACGGCTGGTTGTTCTCATCCCAGAGAGGGCGCTGTTTTCAATGCCATACGTCGTCTGCAGTTTATAACAAGCGTGTTGTCAGTGTCGCGTCTGTATCTGCAGACCACGTAGATAATTTGTAACAAGTAAGTTCAAGACATTTGGAGACTTTTGTAGAAACTCAAAGGTGCTCTAGGTTTTTCTGGAAGTAGGATTTCCATTCTTTTCATTTGGCCATTTAAAGTAGGAATGTATACAGCAAACCCATCACAGGGTGTACTGTCAGTGTCACGAAAAGAACACACACATGAGCACCAACATGCCAACGTAACGTTCTTGCTTTAGGCCCAATCAGCTTTAAAATGGGCGCTTGACATACATGGACATAAGTTTACACCCTGTTCATAATGAGACTAGTCTAAAAAAGATTCTTTTTTAAGTTAACGATTCAATATTCCACTGCTAAATTTGACTTTTTAGGACATGTCAGGTGACATGTTATATATATTTAATATTTGTTATTTATATGTTATTATAAATAATAAACCACTGCAAAGGAAAATAAGTGATGTCCTCATATTTTCTTACTGAAAAATGGGACAGTCTGGAATACATGTAGAATTCTTTTACAATGACACAAGTTGGGTATGATTCCGACAGCTTAGCTTCAGGGTTTTTGATACCGAGCATTTTTTTTCAAGGATGAATTTTTTTATATAGCCCAGGCCAAGGTTGCTAGATAAATTATTGCTGTACTTTAATAATTATAGTATCCAAGTACCCAGAAAAATCCATATATGGACATAGTCCAAGTAACTTGGAATCCACAAATTGCGTGTTTTTTAAACATGCGGACAAATCGCCCAACCATGTCTGAATGCTTAAAAAGGCAATTTGTAGAGTCCAAGTTGCTCAAACTAATATAGTCTTTTGGAAGTATTTTATTATGCAAGTGAATATTTCTGTATTTCACCGCTAAAGTTAACTTTTTGGACATTTTATTACTTTCACTACATGTTACAGCTCACTGCAGGGAAATATTAATGAGCCCCCCATTTTTCTACTTGGGGATAATGCCCTCCCCCATTGCAGGTACCAGTATGTCCTTTAATGGCTGATACATACATGTACACCTGATGGTCTCACAATTATATGCACCCACCCAGCACTTACGGTATTTTCTCCCTTCCCATCTTTGTAATCCAGTGGAAGGTTTTGGATAATTTTGAAGGATCTCTTAGAAAGTGAAAATCCAGTCAGTTACTTTCATGCTTGGAAACTGAACTAAGAAGGTACCCTTGAGTCATGTTTATTTTGAGATGGGATTCAGTCAGGTTCTTATAACAAATTCCTACATGTAAGTAGTTAGTGTTGAGGAGCATTTTATTCAACATTTTTCTCAGCAATTAATATTGTAAATATTAGTGGCATATACTTTATTAATATCTAGCTGCTCATCTGTTTCTTGAACTTTCTCTGAAAAAACCAAAGTCATGAGAGCCTCGGCAAGATACGTCCATCAGTGGCAACAACGTAATAGTCAGCTGATGCATCATCATGGATGGGAAAGGCACACTCATCATATTTCAAGGTTAATCTCGCAGAGACGCCACAGTAGTAGCGAGAAGGAAAGTGGGAGTTCTGACCAGCCAACTGCCAAGAGGCAAGCCCAGGAGAATGTTCATCATGGACAGAGGCTGGTGGACCACTACTCGTGGATGCAGCAATCTGGAATAACTCCGGTAGGTCAGGGGTAAATGGTTGTTACTGGTTGTCCTAAATGTAGCAGTGTAGTTGGGCTGGCCCAACTATAGTCAGCAAATTTCTGCGGAAATTTTCTCAAAAATTCTCAAAGCTTTTGTGACAAACACCCAATAGAATTCATCCAAAATATGTCAGTGTGGCATTTCATTCATAACACAAATGAAAACCAGATTCTGCTAACGTGAGTGATGGACATAAATGAAATGGTGTTGGCACCTTACAGTTAGGCTGGCCTAACCATCCCGACTGTAATTTTGACAAGTGCAATACTTTGGGTGCTTGTGGAGTGACTGGGTTCAAGTCAAAGTCACAAGTCTGTTTGGGTTGGCGTATGTAAGTCCTACATGTAAGTCACTTGGTTAAGTTTTGAGTCTGATTCACTGGTTTCTGATATGCCAAGATCTGGTTATTTGACTATAGTCCAAGTCACCAGACACCTGGGCCCAATCTCACAGAGCTGCTTAAGTGTTAGCAGAAAAGTCACGCTCACTAAAGCGGAGACATTTGCTGACCTGTGTCCCTTGGCCTGGTTGTGCTTATGATTGCGTGCGCATTAGAGAGTTTCATTTCTGGGTCACTACGTTCAATTAAGCATGCCTTTTGCCATGCTTGCTGCATACTCCACATGAAATACACAGAGACTCCATTAGCACAAAATCGTGTGCTTAGCAGTGCCGTGAAATCGGAGGCAGGTTGCATTGGGGCTACCTTGTTCAAGCCTACATGTAGCTTCAAATTTGAGTCTGACTTGTGGGGCAGTAATCATTTAGATTGAAATACCACTGTCAGTGGCATTGTTGCCAAGTATTAAACAGATATTTACAAATTTTTGCTGTACTCCTGAGCAGTTGGTGACCAAAATTGTTCTGCTCAGTGCACACAAAAAGGAAAGTGGTTGCAAAAAAGTGCATGTAGCTGAATTTTGGGCTGCTTTTTAAAATTTGCAAGATGGAACCAAGAATAGGTTGTTCTGTACATTGAACAGATACATGTGCATATACATGTACATACATGTACATGTACCTGCCATATCCTATCCTGAATATCAATAATCAAGAGAGTGTGATTGTAAATTCCAGAAAAGTGTTATTTACAGTGCCATATTGGAGTTTTTGCTGACAACAGTTGAGTGGTCAAAATTGCCAAACAGATGGACTTGAGTCGATGCCCTAGACCAGAGTCATTTGACTCAAGCAAACCTTGTACATTTCTGTGCCTCCACTGTGATAAAAAAATGGCTTGACTGACCACTCCTGCTGGGGATATCGATTAAGGAGACCTCTAATGAAGATATCTGATCGGAGAAATTTTTGAAAAATTTTAGTCCATACAGTCCATAGATTAAGTTTACCCTTTCCCTTCAAGATCTGACATTTTGGTTTCTTTTTAATGCCCTAACAATGAGTTGTGTAGGATAAATGTGCACAGCTACAGAACACAAGTGAAATTCAAAATTTAAAACAAGTGTTTTCATGATTAGTAAGTCAGTCTTTGAAATCTTGTTTACTTTAACAATTGCCTCTCTTCTATGTCAAATGCAGGATGTCAGAAGCTATGTTGATCAGGAAACAAGGTAAATTTTTTTGTTTTAGTGTGATGCTTTATAGTACACTTAAACATTTTCTAAGCATTGATAAGAATATCTTGTGGTTTTGTTTTGGCTGCACCATTGTTATCATAAATACCTCCTGGTATGAATGAAATGTTGAGGTTGATGGCAACATTGATGCAAGAGACCCAGTCCTTCCAGTCACAGATCTTGAAACAACTTGAAGAATTCAAGAATATCTACAAAACAAACGAGATGCCAATTGTAAGTTTAGTTTAAATGTTCTCATTTTGGCCTTTATTAAAGACCTTCAAGCTGATCTTATGCAGCCTTTTTGGTTTATTTTGAAAAGAGCAGGGTGATTCGAGAACAGAGCACCTGAAGGCATACCAATTTGAACAAGTTCAGTGAATATTATTGTTAAATTATTATAATTTTCAGTACTGTACAGCCCTATCACTATCAATACATGTTGCTTGCTCTCTCACTTTTAAGTTCAAAGAATTTGTTGACTTGGCACATCCAGTAAGATTCCTAATCTTGATTGAGAAATTTCTTTTCTTGGGGGGGTGGAAGGTTGGGTTGTTATGTGTAGTGTGCATGGCCCTGATAGCATGCATTCTAGCCAGCGATGGGAATGTTTCTGATTAGGATTTCATTATTGTACCCTGCTTGTAGGTGATGAATGGGACTGTGTACTTCCGGAGGTCAGACGGTGATTCCTGGCAATATTACAGAAGAAGGTCTTCAGGTGAGGGAATATTGAGAATGACATTTGGACTTTCTTTGCTGTCTGGCATCTTGATGGTTACCCTACATATTGTCACTGTCATGGTCATCCAGGTGAAAAAAGAGGCATTTGGCTTGGATATGTTAGCACTGTGTGTATTGAGATTTCTGCTGGGATATTCATTCATATCTGTAGGCTTAGAGTCCTGTTTACCGTGGCTCTGGTGTATATCGTTTCTTCAGACCCGCTGGTTTCTGTGTTTTATTTGGCACTCATACCAGTATAAATTGGAAATCATTGTTCAAGATCTCTGTACAGCCAGCAATTTACCTTGTTTTCTCCTGACATATTGTCTCTGCTAAATCAGCAAAGGTTTGCAAAAAGTCTGAGATTGTCATCATTAAGAAATTTTGGCCATTGTAGCTCCTTGTACCAAAAGAGTACCCTCTTTCACCCTACTAGACCTGCCTGCCCCTTCCTACAGCTCCAGACAAGTGTATCATTAGTTAAATTTTCATTTTCCTAAAGTGAAAAGTAATGGCGGTGCTGCAGCAGAGCACATTTTGGACACTGCTATGCTCACAGAGATGTACGGTCATCCCGTTGCCCTAGCAACAATGAAGATATCCCCAGACCAGAAGTACATGGCGTTTGTCGTTGAAACGACAGCAGCGGATACCTACGATGCCCACATTATTGACATGGGAAAGGATGGAGTTGTGTTTGTTGACAGGCTGAACCACATTTTATCTGTTGGTAAGTGTCCTGCACCAATGCTTAAGCATTTGTCTGCAGTGCAATTTGTAAAAGCTTGCCTAATTGTGAAACAAGATTACTCGCAAGGCAATGTTGTATTTCCATTTAAATTCCAGTAAGTTTGTGAGACCTACGGAGGGTACTCTACGTCCATGGTTACATAAGTCATATGAGTGCAGATTGTGCAGATGCTTTTGATTACATGTATCAGTATGTCCAAGAGCATCAAAAGTCAAGCACAGTAGCAAATGGCAGAGTGCCAACATTTGCAGCTGAATGTGCACAAATCGGTGAGATATCCGCATGACTAGAAGACACCTCTATATAACACCAAAAAAATTGGCACTGGATCAGCTGATACACCTTTGTCGCCTGTTTGTTGTTTGAACAAGCCACTTGTTGCAAAGAGCTCTTCACAATCTGACTGGTAAAATTCCTTAGAGTTTGCACACCACGGAGTCATGTACTACACCAGGATGAAGGGACTGAGAGCTGCCCAAGTCTGGAGGCATCAAATTGGTCAAAATGTGTCCAAAGATAAGATGGTAGTGGAGGAACTTGATGAACGGTGAGGTTTGTAAATAATTTGTGTACTTCAACCGTTAAGTTACTCGTTCCCCTGACCCAAACCGTTTGGGTTTTGTGAGTTCTTGAGGGTTGCTCAACTGCAAAGCCCACTCACTGAAGGTTACCTTACAGTGGCATTGAGGTTCCAGTTGTGTTGAAGTTTGATGTTACAACTACCAGAGAAACACTGCTAACATGACATTTTAATGACACCCCTTATTACTGTGTTTTATGTCATTAGATCTTTCTCTGCCTCGGCAGGGTTAAATTGCTACTAATGTGTGAACTACCAAAACTCCTGTTTCCATCAGATTCTTCCTGGACTTGTCCCACACCAAGGACAGACTCTATGTCACCGTCAACCATAACTCTGCCACTACCTCTGAGGTCCGTTTGCTGGACAGCCGTCACCCAGATCCCTCCCTCCCTGCTCCAGTTGTCCCCAGGCAAGCTGGTGTGCAGTACTTTGTGGAGCATAGCCAGGGTGTGCTGTACATCTTGACCAATGCTGGCGATGAGGAATACAGAGTGAGAACAGCAGTAAAAATAGCTGACATGAAATGTGGCAGACGTCACAAGAGATTAATTCCAAGTTGTGATTTGTGCTGTTTGGGTTCCTTTTAGAATCCAACTCTAGCTTCCTGTTTAAAGTCAGTTTCAAGTCAGATAGAGCTCAGCAACTAGTACTTTCCGAAGGGCATGACACCCCTTGAAAAGAACAGAAATCATGCCATTGACTGCCTTTACACTGGAGAGTTTGGGAGGACATGGGTATGTTCCTGGTAAATATGTCATGGGAGTTAGACGGGTTCCT
>NW_019091448.1:112022-129830 GCF_001949145.1 Acanthaster planci
AGGGTTTTTAATTAGCACTTTGCTCCTTACTTTCAAACAGCTAGTGGCCGTCCCAGTTTCAGATGATGGCTGCCTGAAAAGTTTGAGATGGGCAGATTGTTGCACGGTTTTCACACCAATGAGCAGCTGGCACATTCTCGATATGGATGTGTTTACAGATCACTGTGTGCTTTGTGCAGCAGAAGGTACCGTGCCAAGGATCGTGGTAATTCCCCTGGACTCCTGGAAACAACCCAACAGTGTTAAGGTTTGTCATTTCTCTTGTGACTCACACTGGCTAGAACCCTGCAAGGTTATTTGTGAGATTTTACAGATTTACAGATTTCTTTAGACTTGCAAAATTGCAGATGCTCATTCCGGGCTAGGTGCTCACTTCAAGCTAGGTGGTCAGGGCCAAGCAGGCACATTCCTTGCTGTGATAAAGAAAAGTCCCTGTCTTGTCCTTACAATCCCACACGTAGACTTCGATCCAGTAATATGAATCTTCTTAGAGAACCCAGGTCATTTCATTCATGGGGAGATCGCTCTTTTTCATGTGCTGCACCTTGTCTTTGGAACAATCTAACGGCATGGTTACGATCTTCCCCTTCTCTCCTGCAGTTTAAGAAGGATCTGAAGACTCGTCTCTTCAATGAGGCATTTAATTAATTTCAATGTACTAGTGCCCTGAGCACCTTGGTGGATCTGTGCGTTCTATAAATCGTAATTTTTAATATTATTATTATTATTATTTGTTCATACCCTGAACCAAAAATAAACGTGCATTTCTTCCTCACCATTTATTAATTCATTCCTTGTGCCCTGCCTCAAAGAATTGTCTTTCACATGGAAAATAACAAGTCTGCTGATCTCCTCAGGTGCCGGAGAACTTCTGCTGGCTAACTTCAGGGCCCAATGCAACCTGCACAGCCACCGACTTCCAGTTTTCCCTGTCCTCTCCTGTCCAGCCGGCCACTAACTGCCATCTCGCAATTGGAAACAAAAGGCATCCGAAGGTAGTACTTGGAACAGGCAGAGATGGAAAAGTTAAAGAGGATTCAGGAGTGTTCATCAAAGGGAGTCCAAAAGAGAAAGTCTGTACAAGGCTGGAGGCAGTAAGCAAGGTAGGTCTACGTGTATATTGAGCAGTGCCTACATATATTTGGCAGGGAGAAAGAGAGACGAATTGGTGGAGTAAGATGGGGGGACAATCAGTCCTCCCCGATAGCAACAATGGTCCCTTGTCAAGAGCTCAATCACGTTACCCTGCCCGTTTGTGCCCATTTGGCGCAGGATGCACTGAAAACTAAACAATTTTAATTGGACAGTTGGAGTGTATAGTCTTTGCACAAGGCACATGCACGAGTCCAGTTGATTAAGCTTTTGCCCAACCTGTTTCTTCTTTGCTGTTAAGTGCACTGTTAGTACAATTTCATGCACAAGGAAAAATTTAGGTCTTTTGTCTTTGTAGTCTTTTTTTATTGCTCATAGTACTTGGCCCCTGTAATTACAAATTAGTTAATAAACTCTGAAGGGGGTTTTTTATGAAGAATTTTGACTGTACTAACTCAGCCAATTCACTGGCCAAAATACGTTACTCATAACTGGTTCTCATTTCAATGTTGCTGAGTACATTTGCTACTCAAAAAAATTTTGTTCTTAGCTGCTCTGGTAAAGTGTTTCCTGGGTTATTGTATTCCCTGTTATTTGTAGGATGGCACCCATGTCCCTGTCACAGTCTTTCACAGGCATGACATAAGGTTTAGCAGTGATAACCCCATGCTGGTATGCAGCTACGGTGCGTATGGCGTGAGCCTAGATATGAGCTATGATCCCCACACTGCATTACTGGTGGAGCTGGGCTGGGTGGTGGCTTACTGCCATGTCAGGTAATGAACTGAACGTTGAACTTCAAAAAATGGGATGGAAATGGCATTGTGCGCTGAGTCCTAAGAACTTGAGGAAAATCATAGCGGGACTTGAACCAGTCGTTTCTGTTTGGAGGGCAGAGGTGTCAACAGCTTGACCACTTAAACTCGTCAAAGTCAGCTGCTGAGTTCAAATCCAGTGATTGAATTTTTATGCAGGGGAGATGTACACCCTGATAAGGGTTTGCTTCTTGCCGGTGTGTGTAATGTAATTAAAACTATAGTCCATATTCTCAGTGCTGTCAGTGACAGTCCCATTACCAGCTCTGGGCATAAGGGGGCCATATTACCAGCTGAGGGGTACTTCGCAACAGTGAATAATTTCAATGCTCATGGATTTTGCTGATGGGGGAGAACAGCTGCTCACCAAGGACACTTCTTGGTGAAGGCCCTGGTCCTTGTGCCTGTGATGAGTGCAGGTTTGAGGTTGAGTTTGAGTTCCCGGTGTTGAGAAGCTCACAGATTTCTAATCAGGAATTCTTTGTCCATTTAGAAGAGAACATAAGTATAATATAGGTCAGAACTTGGAAGGCAGAACTCACGCAGAGCACTTACGCAACTATGCAGAGTTCATTGTGCAGAACTGTATCTCGTACATTGTCAGTATCTGTTGTATTTGACAGAGGTGGCTCAGATCTCGGAGTTCAGTGGCATCATTCTGGCAGAGCCCTCAACAAAATCAAGGGCATTGAGGTAACAATTAAAATTGATGAAGTTGCATTTGAATCCCAAGTGTAGGCATCTCAAGCTCTCTCCCAAACACCAAATCAATAGGATTGCAATGAAGGCCTTACAAAGTGACAGATAGTTTGGTTGAATTCATCAGGTAAACAAATTCAACTATATACGTAAGCCCAGACGCCTCTTAGACGTCTGCATTGCTCTTACCTCCCGGCCATCTTCCTGCAGGATTTGGAGGCCTGCATAGCCACCCTCCAGCTAGCTGGTTACTCCCAGCCTACAATTACTGCACTCCGTGGGGTCAGCGCTGGGGGTCTCGTGGTAGCCGCCCTCTGCAATAGAGCACCACAGCTCATCAAGGCAGCTGTACTGGAGGTGCGCTATCAGTGCTTGTGAAGTAGTTTCCAAATTACAAAGTATGCAGGTTTGCAGGAGCCAAGCAAACACACCATCAAATCAAATTTGACGTCAGAGAACATTAGCAGCAAAAGTCAACAAGTGAAATTGTGTTCAACTTTTGTGAATTATCAGCAGGAATATTTGATCTGATGTCACAAGTTTACGTTGGGTTCACTTGTACACCAAGTATGAACCGACCTTTAAATCAGTACCTTGACCAATCTCTAATCTGGTCCCTTATATTACACCTTTTTAAGGCTGAAGCATTTTAGATGTCACAATTTTATGTTGGGTTCGCTTTGACGCCGAATATGAACCAGCCTTTAGATCAGCACCTTGAAATATCTCTGATCTGATCCCTTATATTGCAATCTTTTAAAGGCTGAAGCATTTCTAGCTGACCAACAATACTAGGTTGACTTGATTTTTAGTTCCATCACATGGTTTAAGTAACAATATGACAATTATCCACATAAAACATAACACAAGGAACATAAACAAAATCAAGTAATTTTAGTGAAATTTAAAAGATACAAACAAAAAAAGGATGAAAGACCACGTAGGCAGCAAAGGTAGTTGAGTGCAACTCACCGTAAAGGAGTAACAAAGTAATTAAATGGTAAATGAGTCTACTGTAAAACCCCTACATAAGATGGAAAATAGAATAGTGAACTAGTGGTGAAAGGAAGCAATCGAAAGAAGTAAACACAGTTTACGTGAATAATAGTATGACGTTGTCATAAGGCAGACATATGTACTTGCAATATGCCAACTTGTCATTGGTTCTTGGCCAGGTTCCTTTCGTGGATGTTTTGTCCACCATGCTGGACCACGGTCTTCCCCTTACCCAGCAAGAGATACAAGAATGGGGAGATCCTCTCCATGATGCGACAGCGTTTGATTGCATTAAGTCTTACTGCCCCTATCAGAACATCACATGCCAAGTGAGTGTACACTACTGATGCAAAAAGAACCATTTTTCAGTATTGTTTTTAAGCTGAAAGCTCAATTTTTTTTATTTTGCATTAATTGTGATGTAAATACCATTAAACGTTTGCCTCCTGAAATGACTTTTAGGAAAGGCTAGTTTGTGCCCTGCATGAATGCAAATATGAATTTTACATCAGAAAACATAGGAATTGGCCTTCAGATGATTATTTACATTTCAGTGGCCTGAAGATTTTTATTTATTACCAGGACTATCCAGCAATGCTGATCACCACTTCTCTGGATGATAGCAGAGTTCCTGCATGGATACCTCTCAAGTATGCGGCCCAGCTGCGTCACATGACATCGTCATCGTGTCCCACCCAAATTTCCCTGTATGTGTGGGTGCGGGAAGGAAGTGGCCACTTTGGTCAGTGGGGAGATTTTGATACATCTGAGCAGGTGAGGAAAGTCAGAATTGACTGCAGAACTAACTTGATTTATTAGATTTGCCACACAGTGATTGGCGGGTAATTTTTCCAGGTTATTGTCACAATTTGTAAAACAAGACTCCAATATCACCAGTCTGGTTAACCCATCTGTAGAGAACCTAGTTATTGGGCATTGCTTAAACAACTTAAGAATGTAAAATTCACCTGCACTCTGAAAAGCTATATCTAAATGTTGAGGCTGCAACTAGGAATAACATGTGCAGTTGTGCACCAAGGGAAATCGAAGCCAGTTGATTCAGAAATGGGACTCATTGACCAGCACTACAATACTTTTGTCTCTCTAGGCTGCAGTCCAGACAGCATTCCTGTACAAGTCAATGGGACTCAACACAAATTAAAGGAGAGATTTCCGAGGACCACGCTAAGCTGCTGTAAGTTAGAAACCGCAGTTTCAAAGGTTCCATGCAGAAAGTCATGGTGGTGTTGTGCAGCCTAATCACAGGTAAGAGTCAAGTTTGAGTTTGGGCCAAATCAAAATACAGCTATGTTAATGTACCTTAAAGAGCGATGCACAAAAGTGATGGGAAAACTGCTCTGAAGGATCCATGCCACAGAGAAATTTTCTGCATCACAACAAATGGCTAACATGTGCATGGGGCCCATTGCTCGTATGTTTCAAAAGTGTCTCGGCTAGTTGCTAGTGCCTTCAACTGATATTTTGTCTGGCTATGAGTGTGTTCTGTATGATATATATACCAGGACTGAATGCACCAGTGATATCTATAATCAACCACGTTGACTCTTTACTGTTCTTGTCTTGACGCCATTACAAAACTGGGCAACTAGTGGTCATCAGCAACTCCATGAATTAAGCTCAGATGCAGTGGACAAAATCAATTCTGCTTTCAAATAGCATGCAATGTAGCACACAATGCAGAGAAATGTGACTTATGCCTCACAAACATTGCAGGTTACGAGCTTAAAGGATGAAACTTTCAACTTCTTGAGAGACAATTAAGGTTGTGTAAAAAGAAAATTTTTTCTCATTGTAGGAGCATTTGGTGGTTTGCTTCCCCTTCCACCTAAACACTCATCCATGTTGAAGTTCCAAACTATGACACAAGTTTTTCAAAAGTTGGAGTAAGTGGAATTTCTCCAGACTTGGCCAAATCGACCAAACTCAAGGTAGAATTTTCCAGGATGGTAGCAGTGCTTGACATTAAAAGGCTGTGTAGCCTGGCAATTGCTCTATGCATGCGTAAGCATGTACATGTATTTTCACTTTCTGTGGAAACACTTGTCGCAAACAATATCAATGCACTACTGTAATTCATACTTTGGTAACTAAGGGGACTCCTCTTTTAAAACAGGTAATATTTATTTTTATAGTATGTACATGCATAAACTAAAACATAATAAAGGCAAAGTGTTCAAAACTTAATAGGTTTCACAAATTGTTTTATTGTTACTGTGAGTGTGCTATGATATAAGAGGTTTTATCAAAAAGTTATTTACACATGTTGAATCAACATTTCAATTCATAACACAACTAGCAGCTTCATTCAACCAAACTTCAGCGCAGTTAATTTTTAACCATGCTCAAGCCTTGAAAAAAAAAAACATGTTTGTACAGGGCCTGTTTGAATGGAAGTGCAAGGGTTCTGATGATTAAATCTTTTGTACTACCACAAATTTTGACGGATTAAGGCAGTCGTTTCTTTTCAGGAAAGATGATTGGAGGAAGTATAAGTATCTTTTAAAATTGGTTGAACCTTGCACGCAACTTGCCTTGATAGCTGAATTCTATATGGGATGAAAAACTTTTCGTACAGGTACCGTGGGTAACTCGACACCTGACTGCAAACGTACCAGGGAAAAATGAAAAAGAACTTCCAGTGTCATCTCTGTGGTACTTCATATGAAAATCCAAGGCCCAGAAACTTCAGCAAGGTTTTTAAAATGTGCTGGGAATACAACACGAGTCTTTCACAGCTTAAAGAAGGAGGCATCTGTAACGGCAAAGGGCATTAAATTTAAAAAAACTAATAAGGGCAAGGGAGCCTGTGATGGTTTCCTGGCTAAAGCGCCTCTCTGCAGCTCATGTCGTGAAAATCCTCAGACACTGAGGTTTAACTGGTCCATCCACAACAACAGTGGCTGCACACTAGCTGACAAGACCTAATGGAGAGAAACACAGATTCGGTCTTATTTTTCTGATGTATGTGAATTAAGACCAACTAATCGCTCACCAACTCGACTGGCAAGTAACAAATAAATACTAATTTATGAGTGCCGCACATTTCATAAAGGTAGCTTCATCACAGGCCTTAGTCAATGGCCTTGATTTCTGATTTGTCTCTTCCATGACCCGACAAGATGGGAACTTGGTTTTCCTAAGTGCATGCAACAAGAGCAAATCTGTGAAGATCTGCATTTCAATACAAACGATTCTGTTAATATACAGAGAGCTTGTTGCTAGAGGCACATTTGTGCAGCGGGAGACTTCAGGGAGGTTCCCAAGAGCCATGTTATAGGAATCTGGAAAATAACTTGACATGTACATGTACAAGCTTAGAAACAAACTTACCAAGGTAGTCGTCCATGAGCGTGCCAATTGCAAACTGAAATGGAAACAACAGTTTTGGAAGAGTCAGTGCAGTGATGTTCACTTGGGGAAGATAAGTTTGATTGTGTGGTCTGTCCCAGATTTTAGAAGTCATCTAGTCTCCAGAGGCAGGCTGCTCTAATTCAAAGGCATTTTTTGGTCATTATTTCTCCCCTATTGCTTGTGATCTGACTCTAGATTCAATTTGCAGTATTTCCAGTAATACTCTTGGAACTGGTCTAGTTATAGGCAGTGCTGTAGTAAAGTACTTTTCTGTGAGTATGGGTACTTTGGTAAGAGTACGAGCTCTGCAACACTGGTTATAGGTATTTGCAAAACTGGTTCTTTAAGTCAAAAAGTTCACAAAGCAGGTGAACAGTTTTCTCATATCATTTGTGACTTTAATGCTAATAAGCATTGTCAAAAGACTCCTCAAGAAGTGCTGTATAAAATCTAGTTTTCTTGGCCAGTCTGCAGACACCTACGATATCCGATGCGTCCACTCTTGTTCCAACGATCTTCAGCCTGATTTCATCATCCTGCTGTATGACAATATCCTGTAGCATCAAAATCAAATACAAACACAGCTTTGTTGAGTTGATCAAGAGAGTAACAGGCAGATTGTACACTATACAGCCATAAAACACATTCAATTTTAATAAATTTGCCACAGCAGAGACTTGTTTAATAATTCCCATCACACTCAAAAACATTTTGAATTATTGTAAGAACTGAACCTTAAAAATACACATAAAACATAACACCTTAGTACCATTACCCACAGATTTGGCATGTTAAAGGGCTGACATACAGTCGCTCAAAATTCTATATGCACGGCAACCAAAGTATTGCCATTAATAACCAGAGTCCCATATTTCTGTGTGTGCCAGCATAATGCATTGTACCATCAAAAAGTAAACGTTCATTATAAATATAAAATGTTTCTACAATTTAGGGGCATGGGTAAAAATTTGTTCCCATTTCTGAAACTGCGCTCTTGGGTTTACCTCGTCTTTGGTCTTATAGCATGGGGGGATAGAGTTGGGGTCAAACTCCATGTCAGCTGGGATAGACTGGGAAAAGAAACAAGATGATAAAACATGTCAGATGAGATGAAATGGATCAGGGGAAATGACTCTTTCACTCCTGACAAAATAGACACAAGTTGTTTAGCAGCTTTTCATAAATGACGATTCTTAAAGTTCGGAATTCGACTCTTCATTTTGATGCCAAAATTGAACAAATTTAAACTCAAGTGTGACACCCAAAGCTACTGTGACACTTCAAAACAGGAAAAGACATTCAGTTATGTTGCGAATCACGAGAGGCAATTTCCTTACTCAAGGTAAAGTATGGGAGATTCATTTGATGGAATACTCACATGTTTTGAGATGAAACATGACAGGGGCCCAATCTCAGTAAAAAGCCCAACCTGTGAAGTGAAATATCAAAATCAAGTTTTCAAATAGGTTTTGTATCTTTCTGGTTTTATTTTTGTATCACTCTTGAAGTCACCACTGGCGGCAACTTAATCCTAAAAGGGCCAAGGTTTTTGACTTCTAGAAGCATGTGATGACGGCTTTCATCGATCTACTTTCCCTTGCATTAATAAATGTTACATGTGTATGTCCATGATTGTCATGTTAAGAAGTTACTGTGATAGCCACGGCCATTCTGTTAAACTGATACGTCTATTTGGCTCCAAAGCGACCTCTCGCACAATATTACTCAATGATGATCACAAGTGTATTTGGATAAAAACGAAGTCCTAAAATTACTGATATCTGAAATTAAAACTGCTTGAGGAATGCAATTTCACAAGAAGCAAAGTTGGCAGAGAACACTAAGCTTTAAGTCCCTTCAACTGTTTGAGCAGTCACAGACAGAGAAACATTTTCATCTTCATATACAGGTACATGTACCTACCCTGCTACACAACTGATTTTGACGGCAAGGAGCTTTGTCAAAAATAAGTGTTTGCATGGGAGGGTTGGTGCAGGAAATAGTAGAGTGGATCAATGCGAGGCAAAATGGAGAGGAAGATGTTTCCAAAATAGGCAGTTATTCCAAAATACATTGTAGAATAATGGCATTCTAGTTTTGGTCATGACTATGGGAAAGTTTTCAAAGCAGGCTTTGCCGACCTTGTTGACCTGCGTGACCACCGCATCGACCACCTCTCCCTTGAAGGGTCTGAAGACAATCGCCTTGTACTTGATGGGGTACCGCACAAACCCTCGACCAGGCAGAATCAATCCAGCACCTATGTTGTCGATTGTTGTCACGGCTATCACAAATCCATACCTGAGATAATCAACATTGAAAATCAGTACTAAAGAGACACTTTCTTCGGACCATCAAAAGACCCTACTTATTGAAACGGTTACAAATTCTTGAAGCTGCAAAGGTAAGTTTGGACTGATGTACACCTTGTGAGATGTTTAAAAATCTGAGTGAAACAAAAGTATAGAGGTGTCTTAAAACTTTAAAAAGTAAGAGTTTCCCTTGTAACAACATCCTACAACGTTCACAAAATGACTTACTTTCCGGTGCACGTTCCTTCCACCTCTGTGAAGAGTTTCTGCTTCACTGTGTTCAGGAGGTTGGGCCCAAAGTATCTCGGATGGAGAAGAATCTCATGCTCCAGGGATATCTGCAGGATTAAAATGCCACCTGTTGAAACACCTTCAGAATCTTTTCCAGAAATGTTTATGTTAATGAGGATTTGTGAACACAAAAACTGGCCCAAGACGGTACGGCCCACCAAGACAATTGTATACAATATCTCCAGATGCGTCAATCCTGCTGGGGATGGGAAGGATACATTCCTAAGCCCTCCCAACCTTCTCACTTTTTTTGAATTACCCCTATCATAATTATTGTTGAACCAAATGATGATTTCTCACAGTAAAATTTTGAAGTCCATAACACACACAGGTCATGTTCACAGTTCAGTGAACAGTCAGCAGCCATGCCAGTCATGTAAATCAGTGCTGAGTCGCGGTTCGACTTTACACAGCTGAAAAAACATTCAGGATTTCCAATATTATTTATGCCCAATAATAAATGCTCACTTCTAGTCTTTTCCCAAAATTGAAGTGTCTGGATCAGTGGCCATGTTACACCCCTGCGATGGCACCAATACTAGTTCTACACCATTGAGACTATTCTTGCAGTCGGACATCTGGGAAAGTTCTGTACATTATTGAATAGCAAGAGGGAAAACTTGTCCCTTTGCCGCATGTTAAATGTTTGTACAATGTACATGATGATGTAGTGGCTTGTAGGTCAACTCAACCATTTGCCAACTCGACTCCTGACCAACTTTACAGTAGACCAACTCGACTGTTGAACCAACTCATCCGTTGACCAACTCGACTTCAAAGTCGAGTCAACTCAACCATTTACCAACTCAACCGTTTGCCAACTCGACCACATGATTGATACATGGGTTTAATAGACAAACCCTTTCCTTGAAAAATAGATATTAAAAGTGGAAAATTAAAGATTGTATCAGTTTCGCATTGCGAAAATTATGGATGCTAATTTCAGCTCAATGAACCCACGAAATCAACTGAAATGCAATCAGTAATTGAACTTGTGCCAATGAGATACTCCAAAATATTTTTCCCAATTTGAGAAAAAGCACGAACGCACGAACCCCCAAATCTGTCACCACACTCTGCGCATGCACAGATCACATCACGAGGCAGGATGCAACAATTTTTCAACAGTTCGATCAGCTGGAACGGATGCCATTTTTGGCAGCAAAATCGAGGTTAGGCAAGTGTCTGAAATACACGACTTTGGCAGCCCTTGTCCATGTTCTCTCTTGCATGCCTGAACGATACGTTTTTTTATGGAGGAAGGACACAAACTATTAACGTAAATTATTCGTCTTTGTAGGGTAAACAGTGTCATTTCGGAATCTCAAGTGTATAAGAATTTAAATGGGTGCAATACTTACGTGGTAAAACATCTTAATTTGGTCAAAACGATTGTTTTTGAGCGAGCAGAAACAGTCCGCATCTGACCGGTGACCCCTACCCGTTCGATCCCCGGCCTGCTTCATTTAGTCAGGTTCCATCATCACAAAATCAAGATTGCCCTTCGCTATGCACCCTTGAAAGAAGGGAAGTCGGGGAAACAAGCGACTTTGTAGAGCGATTAAGGCCGTTTTCCAATACTCGATTGGGCTCCATTTGAGGCTTCAACTGATTTTTTTTTTTACTTCCTGACTTTGAGATTATAAGCGCAATAGTAAGTCTGATAGTGCCATTGAACATCAAGTAAGATGTAAAAGAGCCAAGCAGTACAGTATTTTACTCTAAGTTGAACGTTTCAGGCCCACAATCGAGGATTAGTTTCCTACACGAAGCCCGCGTCGGAGACGAAGTGGAGTATTGGAAAACGGCCTTAGTAATCAGTTTAAAAAAAGCAGTGACATACGTAGGATGGCCGCTTTTGACAGCGAAGAAAAAGGAGAAAACTCGCAGAATGAATTTCCAACGATCGCCCCTCCTTTTGGTGGTCTGCTTATTGCTGTAGAACGCTGTCCGCTCTGTGAACGGACCAAGAAGCCGTTTACGTGTCAGAAGTGCGTAGAAAAGGGTGATTTCGTCCATTCCAACAGCTGTGGAAACGGCAAGAATTCAGAAAGGTAATAGTACAGTATATCTGTTCCTTGCTCTCTGTGCATTGTACTGTACATGTGTAGGATGATAGTGATACAAAGCTGCCTTGTGGCCTAGCCCTGGCATTGCATCACCCTTACATGTACATGGTGTACATGTAGTAGGCTTCTGAAAACTTCTGGAGTTTGCAACATTTGAATGTACTACAGCGTAACTGAGTGGTAAATTGTCATCAAACTTTTGTTACATTTCACTTCACTTTATTTCACACACAAAAGGTGAGGGACCACTAAGAAGCACAGCTTGTCGAGCAGGGGCCCCTATACAGACATAACTGGACATGTAGGACAAAAACATTACATATAAGTCATCTACATACCTGGTATAACAATTAACAAAGAAAATAATGTATAATAAATATGTGTACCTGAATTCATAGACAAGTAAAATAATAAAACCTGTAATCTGTAACCTGTAAGGCTCAATCATTTCCCATGTAATTATTCAGTAAACATTTCTTATATTTCAGTTTGAATAGCGATAAGGTGGGTAAATCTTTTAACAAACCTAATGAGTTCCACAGCTTGGGACCCTCATGCTTAACTGTTTTAGTTGCAAGTTTCATGTGTACAAAAGAGAGATGAAACTCACTACACTGCTTTGTTAAATGGTAATGTATTTTATTAGTTTTTGTAAACATTGAGCTGATGTAGTTGGGTACATTAGTATTATTTACTTGATGCATGAGGGTCCCTAGCTGGAAAGAATAAATATTACTGACTTTTAGTGTTTTACATTGGTAAAATAAAGGATTACTATGTTTTTGAAAAGATGTAGAATTGATAATGTGCAGTGCCTTTTTTTGAAGTTTAAGTATTCTATCTATTAGGCTAATTCCACAGTTGCTCCATGCAATTATGCCATATGATAAATATGGTAGAAATAGAGTATTATATAGAGTCAGTAGAATATGTTCTGGGAAAAATGCTTTTAACTTGCATAGCACACCTATATTCCTTGATACAATTGAACTTGTATAGTTAACATGTATTTTCCAAGAGAGATCTTCGTCAGTATACACTCCCAGGAATTAAGTTCACTCAATGTTTGAGATGTTAGTATCATCAATAAATATATCAGGGATATATTTAATTGGCTTGTTACTGAACAGCATAAAATTTGTTTTCTTTGGATTGATTGTCAATTTGTTTGCTTTAATCCATGCAGAAACCTTTTTTAGTTCTTCGTTAACTTTGTCAGAGTGTACTGGCATCACTGTGACTGTAAAAAAGATTGCTGTCATCTGCAAACAAAATGAAGGAAAACAAGTTTTCTTTCATTTTGTTTGCTGAAATCGTAATGTAAATCGAGAACAAAAGGGGCCCCAAAATAGACCCTTGAGGAACTCCATGGGAGATTTGACAAAAAGATGATTGACAACCATCTACATATACATACATGATACTGTTTACGGTTTGTACACAATGTAAGGTACATGTAACTCCTGAACCACTCCAAGGCAATTCCCCTGATACCATAATGGTTAAGTTTAGATAAAAGAATGTCATGGTTGACTGTATCAAATGCCTTGGATAGGTCCAGGAAAATACCGACTGTGGTAAGTGAGGCATCTACATGTACATGTAAGTCACTAGTTATCTTATCAATTAACAGATTAAATGAATAATAGCATGCGAGGTGGAGTGGTTCTCTCCAAACCCATACTGGTTGTCAGAAAATATATTATGTTTGTCTAAAAAAAGCATAGTGCAAATGTAAACCATTCGCTTCAAGATTTTAGAAAACGATTTAGAACAGAAATGGGTCTATACATTTACATGTACATGTACATGTGTAGTTGCTGACACAGGTACATGTAGCACTGCCATTCTTGAATACAGGAGTAATTCTAGCAATCTTCATGTTATCTGGTACCATACCTGTGGAAATAGAAAGATTCATAATATATGTTAATGGTTTAGTAATATCTCAAATAACTGCTTTAATCAGTGTACAATTAATTTGATCGAATTCCGTATTCTTCTTATTTGGCAGTTTACATACTAGCTCGATGATCTCCTCTTCAGTTACAGGGGAGAAAAAATAGAATCAGTGTTAGGATTGGTTAAATAATTCAAATTATGGTCAATATCCAGGATTTCATCACAGAGATTCTTACCAATATTTGAAAAATAATCATTATAATAATTTGCAGTGTCTTTAGGATAATCGATTGATACACCATGTGATTCGATTTTTAATTTAGTTTGATGACTATTGTGGTTATGCAATACATTGTTTATTTATTTTCCAAGTATTTTGAATATTTCCCTTTTCTTTATTAAATTGTTTGGCATAGTAATTACGTTTAGAATTACGAAGGACATTAGTCAGTACATTTTTATATCGTACATATCTAGCACGATTAGTTTCTGTTGGGTTAGACTTAACCTTGCGATAAAGTTTGTTTTATGATTAATGGATTTACATAAACTGACGTTGACGCAAGGGACTTTAGGAACCAATTTCTTGGCTTTTAATTTAACCCGTTTTAAAGGAATATGCTCATTAAGGTCTACGTTGAAAATATCCATGAAGTTATCAAGGCACAATTTACATCCTGCATGTTAAGAACTGACCTTCAATCATGTAGTCTAAGTTCTTGTTTTAGGTTTGCAATATTTTCATCTGTAAAATCACGAGTAAAAGAATGATGAGAATTATGTCGGTTTGTCGTAAATGGAAAGTAGTAAATATTTAAAAATGGTCAGATACATGTATATCAGTCACTAGAATGCCAGATTTTGATAATGGTAGTATGTTTGTGAATATATCATCAATTAAGGTTGCAGATGTGCTTGTTATCCTAGTAGGTTTGACAATAAGAGGTACATGTATGCAGGAAAATGAGTAAATGAGATCTAGAAATTTCTGTGGATGGCAACGCTGTCGGAAGTAATTAAATTCAAATTCAAATCACCAGTTATTAAAACATGTTTATTATCTTTAGTTGCATTATGGAGGATTAAATTAAGTGAGCTTAGGAAATCATCAAAGGTTTGCATCTGGTGGTTTATATACGACCCCAACAATTATGTTGTTTTGGTTATGAGGGGTAATAATTTCAAGAAAAATACATTCTGGAGTGCTTAATGGCATTCAGGTTAGGCCTCAGAACATATTGGAGGCTACTTAGGATATATAATCCAACACCACCTCCAGCTCAATTTTGTCTGTTTTTAGTTACCAAAGTATACCTGGGTATATTCTATTCACTCATACTTGAGTTAGCGTTAAACCAAGTTTCACTCAAAACTATGATGGAAAAGTTATGATTTAAGGGATGAAGTAAAAGTTTCAAAGAATCAATATTTTTGGGTTAGCTTCTTCGTGTTTACATGTTTCTGAACAGTATGTACTGTATACATGGAACAAACAATATTTATTAGGTTTTCTTTAGGCTGGACCATGGCTGGACAGTGAGTGCTTCTTTTGAATTTATTTTACTGTTTAACTTGATGAGTAACAGTTAGATTGCACTTTGATTTGTGAAAACTGGTCAACATGGTCAAGGGGTCCTTTAAGTTATGGTCTATTGTTGATGTACCCTAACATGGTGCAGCTCCTTATATGGCACACTTTCATTTTTTGCCCATCTTGTCTTACTGAAGCAATTTTTTTACCCAAAATTTCAAAAATTAAACTTCCTCAAACTCCTATTATTATGATTCATAAATATTGATTTTATGTAGGCCAAACTGCTACAAAGTTCCAACAAAATTTTGTTTTTGCCAAATTTTTCGGGTTTTTTCCAACACACTAACAACGCTTTAAAATGTGCCCCAAAATATGAAATTATTTTTCTGACACACTTGTGGATGGGTACATGAGCAAAAGGACTGATGCTTTACAAAAATCTACCGGTATCAACTTTAAAAAATTTTGAAAATGTTTATGTGGGCTTTTCTGAGATTTTGTCCAGTGTGTCACGTTAGGGGACACTCGGCTGAATTTGGATGCGGACATTTTTGGATTTCGGATGAAATTTCATGTCATTTAAATTGTCCACAAAGGTTCAACATCATGCCATGAAGTACCAGCATTTAATCAAATGAGGTTTGAATTTTGAGTTTTTCTGCGAAAAGGTGTGGCAATACTGTGAGAGGAAAGTCAAGTGAAAGTCAGCGTGCGCCACGTTAGGGGACTCTTCTTTAATGGAGACTTAAACCAATTTCCTTTACAACCAAAGAAACAAACAACAAAATTCAATAAAAAATTTTATTCCATAATTGGTCATATTGCAGCATATCTGCTTTTATTTACATGCGTCAGACATCATAATTACCTATATACATGTACATGTATTTCTTATCAAAGGTACATGTACAGTTTACCAGCTGATCACGCTTAAACTTAGAATATGCACTTTAGCACATAATGATGGTGATCAGAAAAAAGTAATGCCAACAGGTGGTAATGAGTGGTGGTGATGTTGCACACTCTGATTTTGTTTTGCAGGTTTTCTGACAAATTAAACCGACTGAAGCAGTTGAGAAAAGAGAGATCAGACATCTTTGAGAGGTATGTTTCAAAGACATGACTGCAACTATGGATGATACGGGGGCTGTGCCCTACACGTACATGTACCTCACCAGACAAGTGCAACTGATGCTAAATGTGATATTAATTCAAAAATTATTTTTGTCTCAATATTTTTATGTGCTGTATGTATGTCCTGTAGTACATGTATGTAGGCCAAGTTATTCACCACCTCCAAGCAATGTTAGGAAACAAAGTTACTGTATAAGTTGGTTTTGAAATAAAATCATTCCCTCAATTTTGTAGTAATTTGAGCTTGACAATGTTGGGATTGGTACATGTACATGTGTGCTTTGGATATCATGCTAAATTATGCAGATACATGTATGTTCACTTTCTGAATAAAATCGTTGTTGTAATCATAGTTCAATACATGTCTGTATCATTTGTTGACACAAACCTTTATACATTCAGGAGTATACATTCATGCAATAATGAACAGTGATTAATGTACCGCTATTGCTGTTGAAAGAGTTTTGCAATAATAGTATCAATAAATTGGTTCTGTTGAATGATGGGGATATGCTAAGAAGTGCTTTTGGTTTGGTTTGTAGAGTTTCCAAGAAGTTAGAAAGAGCAGTCTCAGCTGCAGCAAAGGTAAATTACAAATAGACCAAAAGGTTAAATAACCTGCCAAGCCTTCTACTGATAAGAGAAGACCTACATTCAGGAAGATATCTCAACTTTTGTGACAATTTTGACCGTCATACATGTATGTCATTTTTGCTGAGTTATTTTATTTAAACTTTTATGTTGTACGTGTAGGAATGGGGGAATTATGAAGCATAGAGAGGATTTCTTGGGGGGAACAGAAAGTAATCTGTCAAAACCAAAACTGCTAGGAAAAGATCACATCCATTGAAATGTTTTGAAAAAACAGAATAGGAATGGTATTAATGTGCAGCATTGTTTTCTTGACTTTCATTAGAATAGTTTCTTATATCTACCAGTTTCTGATAGGAATGATAAGATTTTTGACAGGGGTACACGTATTTTGACCTCAGTTTGTTTGCATAAGGTAGTGTGCACAATTTCTTGTATTGCCGAAATGTTCATATCTTTTTACTGTGTTGTTACATGCTCAGAAATGGGAGATTTCAATGTTGAAGGACCGGTTAGAGTTGATGGAGAAGGCTTTGGAGGAGAACAAAGAGAGATGTCAAGCTGGTGAGGGGATGCAACTTTGAGAATGTCACAAAAATTGTGGTTCTCTCTATGTATTTAGAATTCCATTTTAGAAGATACCAGAAGTCACTGCTGAAATTTCTTTTTTTTGTGACAAGTGGCAATAAATGGTGCAACTTTTTTGATGTAAGATATGTCTTTGAAAGCAATCTTTATCTTATTCTCTACCAAATGATGTTTGTGTACAAAGTTCATTTGTTTAAATGTGACAATTTGTCATACTTCTCGCAGTGCGGGGCCCTTTTCATGAAGCTGCTGATGAATAGTTTGAAAAAGAATTCTACTTTACAGCACCAGAAAAGTTTCACAAAGTGTTTGCCCTCGCATGTGCATAAATATTTCTTGCGTTGATATTTTCTTGAAGTCGGAGCTGTTAGTTGGCCCTATGATAATGTTTTCTTTTGTCTTACAAATCGTTC
>NW_019091448.1:130271-149828 GCF_001949145.1 Acanthaster planci
TTTAAAAGTTAGGTTAAATTGAATTGCATTGAGTGCTACCTCAGTTGTGGTACAGTAGTTGACCAACTGTTCCTCAATCCTTTTCTGCAGATGAAGCTTCCCAGATGTCACAAAATAGCCGAATTAAAGACAGAGTGAACACAGCCAGGACCCACATGACCAAGCTGGAACGCATCCAAAAGGTCCTAGGTAGGAGCAAGAAGTTCTCAATACTATGAAGCACTGTTGTCTCTTGTTCCAAAGCATTGAACTCAGTATCCAATGGGCAGTTCTACAAGTTGGGAGATTTGTATTTAGACCACAGAGCTGTTCATTTGTGTC
This sequence comes from Acanthaster planci, assembly GCF_001949145.1. The sequence goes on from NW_019091448.1 coordinate 130,593, forward strand.
CTTAGACAAGACATTTTACTACTAGTTTGCATCATTCCCCCCCCCGACATAAATATGTGGGGGGTATACATGTAGATAGCTACCATGTTTGAATTTATGCTGAAAAGACCTCATTGAACTGTGTCCATGTATTTCCCAGATAGCTAAGATTGTCTATGGGATGTGTATAGGCCCTTGAAACATGATCATATTTTCAACAGTAATTTTCAAAAAAGGATATAAAAGAGAGTCTCCAGCGCGAGTTTGTTTGCATTCATATGCTTATCTAGTCAACAAGGAATATTCAATTCAAAGTAGAATATTTGACCATCATTATATATTTGAAAAAGAAGCATTGCTGTGGATTTCTTTTTGTGTTCTTTTTGAATAGAAAAGGAATGAAATTTTCATTTTGACTTTCATTTTTTATTGTGTTACAGAGAACGGCAAAGGAGCATTAGTCAGTCGGCGATCTGAACTTGATGGCTACGAAAAGAAGTTGTCCGAGTTGAGGAGAACCAGTGTGAATCAACTAACCACCTACATTTTTTCCATCAACGAGATTCATACTGGGTAAGAGTGAGACCTAAGACTTAGATTTGAGTACTGACTTTAAGATGTGAGTTTTTAGCCCGCATCTTGTGAGTTGTAAGTTTGTGAGGTGATTCCCAAGTTCTGAATTTAGGTTTTGAGTGTTACGTGCATCTGTGATTAGTTCCAAATGTGAGGAGGCAAGTGCCAAATGTTTCCTTAGCCCTTGGTTCCAAATTGGAGTCTGCATGCCCATACCATGGTCAAATATTGAGTCCCAAGAGTCAAACTTTATACATACATGTACATGTATGTCCTAAAAGCCTAGTGTTAGTTTAGGTGATAACAAAACTAAGAGTTTGTTGAAACTTTATGATTGATGTACAAATTGGATGTTACGAAACAAGGAGGCTTGGGCTCTCACGACAGTGTTGTTGCTTTTTCCACAACCACCAAAGTATGGTTTTCAGAACACCTTTAAAACAGACAGTTTTGAGAAACTTGATTTTTCCCTCCACAGAGACAGTAAACCAACACACCTGGAGGAGGAGGACCAGCTGGTGGCTGATTTAGCAGATGCCAGGCGGACAGCCTACGTGCAGGGACGCTGGATCGAGACAGAGAACAGCCACGAAGTCCAGTACAGCCTGGTACATCCAAGCGCGGTCAGCATACCTGCCAACGGAGACTACACTGCATATAGCACTTGGGGTAAAGACAAGGCGGGGGCTCTAAATTAAAGGCTTAAAAGAAGGGGTGGGAGGGGTTTCAATATGGAGGAGCTGTAATTAACAGATTTTCAGAGATTTTTCTCTGAATTAGTTACACTTTTGCATCGTGAATTTTTTCTTCACAACAGTTGACAACCAGTAGTTGTACAAATGAGTACTTTGTATTGTGTGTAGTTTACTTGTGGATTATTCAAGTATAGTAATTCAGAAATCTCAACTCTCCAGTAGGGAATGTCAGTTGGCCTCATAGCGTATCATCGGAATTGAATTTTTCACTTCTTGACTGTTATAACTTGATGTACATTTACATTTGTGTAGAGCCTGTGCTAAACTATAACTTCTTTTGTAAAAATGCAAAATATTCTCATCCAGTGATTAGTGTTTAAGCACCGTTTCTGTCATGACACAAGTTCAAATGTGGTCCTCTGATTTGAAAGTGTTCCCTCTTTTCTTTTCTTTTTTTGGCACAAATTGGCTTGCCCATTCCGTGCTTTTACATGTGCAAACCAGCAGAGCATTACGAGTGTTACGTACCCTTGTCTGCCAGCCTGCCTTTCAGATGCTTTTATTTTGTGGAGAGAAACTACAGGGTTGCTTGCAGTCAGATGAGAAAGCCGTCATGCTTGCTCCATGCCCTTCACATTTAAGAAACCAGAATGTCTTAATTGTGCCTGTAAGTCACCAAGTGCTCTCCACTGTTCTTGCATGGTCTTCATTACATGATTCCTTCTCTCCCTGTGTAGTGGCAGCCAAGGAGAGTGCCAACCAAGGGACTGACACCCAACTGGACCTGGACAATCCTGGCAAAGTTCTCGGTGGTGCCTTGTGTCACACAGCGCAGCTAGTGTCCGTCCTAACATTCTACCTCGGCGTCGTGCTTCCCAAAAAGTGTCCCTTTGGGTCAGTGTCATGATTTTATTTTGGAACATGTTGCACATATTCTTTTAACAGACTTGCCATGAGCCTTCTCATATGATGACCAGGGTCAAGTTCGGTCAGTGACCAGTTGTCAACTACTGGCTTATTTTGCATTGTACACAGGATTTATTTTGTGCCTACCTGTAGGTTACCGGGCGTAATCAAGCATTGGATGGCAAATGGTCTCTGATCACACTTAGCCCAGATTCTAAAGTCATTACTGTTGATGTATCAGGTTAGCTCACAAGTCATGTACAGTTGTTAATGCTTCTCAACCAACATCATGGTCATAGTCTGCCAGAGTGCCGTATACTGCATGTGCATGTGCAAGGTGCATTCATTGAATGGGCTGCCACTAATGTAATAGCATCTCCTCAGAATGGCAGATGAATTGCAGGAAGAGTTTCACACCATCATTGAAATTCAGAGGAGACACCATTAATGCTAGGTCAGATTGCATGGCGGTGCAGTAGCAATGCAATGTGCTTGTACGCACTGAAGACCTGCATTCACTTGACTATTGTCACAAGTCACTTCATTAGAATTCAGACCTTAAGGTATTTACTTGAAACTGTACACAGATCCACCTCTAGTCTTATAGCTTCTAACTGATTGGCCTGTTTTTGATGTTTTGAATTCTGTTTTGCGATTGCAGCGTGTTTTGTGGTGAGCAGCTAAGCTCTCATGATTTCTACAAGGCCGTTGACAAACTCAATACTAATGTCCTATATCTCTGCTTCAGTCAGGTTAGTCAGCATCACATTTTCAATACCTGTACCTCAACACAAGGTTTCAGTTACAGCAACAAGATACATATGCTCCGGTAAAATTATGCCCAAGGGGGTTTAATCATTGATAAGGTTTGTTTATGCATGTACCTTGAAGCCATTTTGAAGTGTTGATACCATTATTGCAGTTTTTCTGTATGTTACAGAATGTAGATGTTGAGTGCCTACATCCCCACTACACTGTGCGCAATCTGCTGGCTCTTCTGAGTCCCAGTAACATTCACCTCGGCAGGTTAGTAGTCGGTTGTTACCAAAAGAGAAGTTGTGATTTTTCCAAATACCTAATTCCAAAAGGTGATATTCCATTCCAAATTGAAACTGGAATTTAGTAATATATACGTGTATCCAGAGCCCAGTGTCACAGTGAGGACCAATTTGGTTACAGGGAGGTCAAATATTCTCTTGTCATATATCAGTGTTTTGCAGTGAACTGTGTGCTAAAACCCAACATCTATTGCATGTTGGTTAGGAGCTTTCCTCAATCTTCCGATGTCCTCCAATTTGTTGGAAACCAATGGTAACATCCATTATACTTTGACTCTCAAGGAACACCAAGCCTTGTTTAAAGGGATGGTGATGTCTGTGCCATACTGCCCTCAGTCTTTCAAAGTTCACCAAACCTCTGGATCAATTCTGTGGGGTTAGATCTGTAGTATAGAGGTTGTTATATTGGAATGGGCTTGCAAAACAAGATGCCACAATGTGAGTAATCAGTTTGTGATAATGGGCATGAATTCGCATAATGTGAAAATTGTACTTTCATAAAGTACCAAAGTGAATACGTCACGCGCACAATTAGTGTGTAAAAGGCATCAGCGCGAGAACCAGCGCGTGAACCAACACACGTGCGCGTGTACTCCATTTGTTTGTATTGCACTTTCTGGTTCACAGTGACGTCACACCTCGGTACTCTATAATATACTGGTACCAGTATTTGCACAAAAGACTAAGACTTAAGTTGTTTTAAGACCTCTCAGTTTTGAATATACAGGTTTCATATGAAGATGTACATTATTATATTATTAACAGTGTTACAGTCAAGTCCGTCATATGTTCCTACAAGTCCATTACAAGTCATCAAGTCTGAAACCAAGTCACAAGCTATTCAAATGAATTGTGAAAGAATACTTCTTTGTCACTGTTCAGCCTGTTCTTTTTGTAACGACTGGTCTTGTGAAAGGACTTACGAAGGGAATTTTGAGAGGATTTGTGGTGAACCTACTACAACACTATTATTATAAATGAGAATACGATTTTTAATCCATTAAAATGTCTGTCTCAAATTTAGGAATGGTCCTATTGATGTACATGCAGACCTGCTGCTGTCTGTGCCTAGGACGTCCCACACCAGCCTGACGAGTGAGTCGGAGAGTGCCAGCGAACCGTTATCGCACCTCGTGGACGAGGACAGTGACACGTCAGGCGACCTGGACTGGGAGAACGTGCTAGATTCTCAGGTGCCCGCCCTCCCTGGCAACCCAAGTACAGCAATCACCAGTCCCCTGCCCGAGTCTGTGGCCTCATTTCAACAGGAAGGCTCAGATGGTAGTGGGTCGGAGCTTCTGGGGACCGTGACGGAGGGTTCGCCCCCAGTAGGGGGCGGGGGCGGAGGGCTGATGTCCTCAGCCGCTGCCTCCGTGGTGTCACTGTGGAGGGCAGCCACTAGTCACAGGTGACAAGGCCAGGATTTGACCTGGGCCGCAGTGATTTCATGCAGTGTGAAAGGTTAAAATGTTACCCATATGAGCTCCATGCACAAGCACCCGCTGCACCCCCAGAGACCAACAGAAAGATTGGGCCAACCACTATGTACCCACTCATAGAAACTATTCAAAGTTAAAGTGGAGAGAGATCCAACCATGAACAGATTGGCTGCCTCTGTTTATTGTGCAGAACAGTGTGCATCAACTGGAAAGTGAAAAGTTTGACCAGATGCACCAACCCAAAGGCAAGTTGTTGCTATGTAACAAAGCGCCCTCTTTTGTTCATGTGCGGAGCCCTTAAAGGCTGCGCAAACGAAATCACCAGAGGGGAACTCCAAGCTGAGTCTGAAATCTTGATATTTATACAGCTTATTATAAGATCGGGAGATTTGGCCAGTCAGAAAACTCTTCCAGACATGTGCATCTGGACCTGCAGATATTGACCAATCAGGACACATTCTCCCTAATAGAGTCGGCTTACAGTTATCAACCCATCAACAGCATTGGTGTCTTTTACCTGACCGGTGACTGCAGTTCACTAGTGTATGGGGTCGTGTAAAATTTGCATGTTCACATGTATTAGGCATTCCTTTAGGGGGGCCCTGGTAAATTGATGGCAACAAAGATTTCTTGAACCTTTGACCAATTGAAAACTCTGTTAATGCTCTACCATTGGACGACACCCATCCACCTCTATGTTGGCTGTCTGCCAAATAGTTGATGTCCTTGTTTGGTGTCTCAGCCCTAAGGCCAAGTACAATATGTACGTCAGATGACAATACTAGTAATCTGTCGGTATTCACAATTGGTGGAGCCCAGGTACAGTGTTATGGTGGTTGCAGGTTCAAGGTCAGCTCCTGTCAATTTCTTTACATAACCTTGTCACCAATGAACGTGGTCACTTTCCGTATGAGGTCAATGTTATGAAGGAAAACAATGAAATGAAATATAAGGGTGTGACGGCCGATATTGTAAAGCTGTTCGATGTATATCGTGTGGAGAATGCAGTTACAGTTGTCATCAGTGCATGCATGATCGGTTTTCATGGGGTGTCCTTTTTTTTTTGGTAGTTTTGGCTTGACAGCCGGAGGGAATGTTGTTTGTTGTGAATGCATGTGCTGGAGGCATGCTTTGAAGCATTGAGTCCTACAAGTAAGATGTTCATTTGTATAGAGCCCTCTGGTGACACTTGTGTATTGTCAGACAACAATATTTATAATTAGCCATATTTGAAATAACAGTCTGAAGGAGTAAACGTGTGTTGGCTCCATTTTGGGGGGGGGAGGCACATAGTTAAAAAGACTGGAGAGGAGTCTAAATACTTAGTGTAATTCTGTATGGATTATTTTTTCGTAGCCACTGATCATGTGATCTTGTTCATCCAAATAATGCCTATACCACAGACAGAGGTTTCACTGTGCACAGCAAACTAGCACCCTAGCTTTACTGGGGCCAACACACTGCATATGCGTACTGATTGCCACATGTGCGTCTGGTGTGGAACGGGAGATATCAGCCTCACAACCAGAGCAAAAGTCTATTCTTGATGTTTCATGGATTTCTGTACGTCCCCTGATGTCACCACAAGTCATCCAGTCATCAGTCTAGGTCAAAAGTCATTTAAATAAACCATGACAAAGCGTTCCCTCTGGGAATACCTTTTCCAAAGGTATTCCCCCTGGAATTTTTGGTTTTGGACAGGTTTTTTTTTTTCTTTTTTGGAGGAGGATCATTTAAAGCCTGTCAAAAGCCCTCAAAATTGGCACTGCTTCCCAGAAAGGCAATAAAAAGGTCACAAAGAAATGTCCCAAGTCCCCCCCCACCCAAAATAATGGTTTTGGGTCCACCCTTGACCCTATCCAGTGACCACATGATTCACGTGTGACAGATTTTTAATTGCAGTGACTGGAAGTAGTGTGGTTTCTTGTTACCTCTTAATAAACCATGTGGATGCCCTAGCATCTGACGCAGTCAAACAATTGACAAAGGGATGGAATAAACTAAGCTTAACTTTGCACATTGTTTGGTGATGGCAAAAGTTGTTTTGCTGGATTGTTTTTAGTGAGAGTGTTTATTTTTCATGTTTTTTGTATAAATGAACAAAATTACAAACATTTTGCAGGATGTAATATACTGTGCAATAAAAAAAATTCCAACAGTTACAGAATAATATACTTTTCATATTTGTGTTGTAAGTACAAGTACATCACTATGTGTGTAGATAACTTAACTGTACATGTTTAAATTATGTTTATTCAAACAGTTCTTAATTTGTAAAGTGGAATATAATTTAATTGATCCAAGAATGGTTGGGCATGAGAACAGCTGGTAGAATAAATGGTGTATGCAGTTTACAAATCTTACTGATGAAAGTGTTTTTTGTCAAGTGCTTCTAACTTCTTGTTCTCTGGACTGCCATCCTCACATTTTCTAATATGGAACCTTTAGGCACAATCCAGATTTAGTGTACTTTCATGGTGTGTCACAAGTGAACTTCCATTATTTCAAGTTCCACCACTGTTAAATCATTTTGCTTTTTCTCCATCAGAGGTCACAAAAATTGTTTAAAAGTCTATACATTTCAGTTTGAAAATGCACTGTTGTGTTTGAACCAACCTCCTTTTCAGTCTTTGTTTTGCTTCACTATTTAAAGGTTTTTTCGTGTCTTTTTGGTTTTATGATACAGATTTCCATATTCACGAACAAGTTTGTGAATTCATCTCACAGAGGAAACCTACATGTTACAATGATTTGTGCATAGAAACGTACAGGTTCACTTTTTGTTGAGGGCAATAAGCCAAAGAGCACTTCTTTCTCTTAACATGATCTCGACATGCAAATGTTTGGTTTGCAAACTGAACAGAAACTCCCTATACTGTAAACTGAATAGTCTACACTTAATGACGTTCAACAGTGGAGCCCCCAGTCACGTCAGTTGGCTAGAAAAGCATGGGCAGTTTTTTAAAATGTACTTTTCGATACACTTCAACACAAAAAGCTGTCAAATTGTTACGACCCAACTATAGCATCTGTTCTAATAGTGCTGCACTTGGGCTGGCTAAACTATGGCTGACCAATTTCTATAGAAAATTTCTCAGCCTTCTAAAAGTTTATTGCCTCCCACACGTGACACAATTAAAAAATGGCATTTCATCTATTACATGACATTGTAAACAATATGACTTTGGCATGTGCACACTGGACCTCTGTGCTATAGTTTGGCCGGCCCAACTATAGCGCTCTAGTTGGGGCTGTCCCAACTATTGGGCCAGGCGCTTTTGTTTCGGCATAACAAAATCATTTGCTGGCACTGATGGTGAGCTAAAAATTGCACGAAAATTGCACCCGAGTAAAATTCTTCGCATAACCCCTTACAACAGAGGGCGCCCTGTAAGATGTCTTGGTTTTTTTTTTAGATCGGTTCCCAGACGTCTCCAATGTACTTTTAACCCGGAATTGCGTCCAGATGGCAAAGCGATTTGTATTGCTAATTGGGTGTGTGTGTGTTTGTGTGTTTTGTCGTCGAAACAACCAACGACACTCAACAGCAGGGTTTAGTGAACCAGAAAAATGGCTGAATCCAAGAAACCGTTGACTTTGTGGCAGCGGATTGTTAGGTTTTTTAGGATAGCATGGCTACAATATCAGATCGTGTCTGCTACCTATATGATGGAGGATTGGGAAGCTAGAATATACAGTATCCTTTTTCATTTATGTACATGACGTAAAGAAAGGCCATGTAGGCGTAGGTCATCATAAGTCATGCTAATTGCTAGTGGGAAAACTCAGAAAGGTTTAGGGCTACAGTCACTTCGCCCCATTTCCACGCCGCCCCTAACCATTTCGCCCCTAACCACTACGCCCCATCTCCATTTCTGTGGGGATAGGTCGGGTAGGCCCATAACAGCTGGCTTTTGCATTGGGTTTGGCATACCTCGGAAAAACAAAGTCCAACAGCCGCTGTGCGCAAAGTCCCATATGGGTGTTTAACTTAGTGTGAATGGGGAAGGTTAGGGCCAGCAACCCTTGGGGGGGTTAGGGTTAAACGAGAAACTGATGTTTATATGTTGCAAACTGTATTTTATATGTACTTGAACAAAGACTGCTTTTAACTAGATAAAAATCCATAAATATTGATTTCAGGGTGTAAAACAAGGTTTGCAGAACATGAGAAACATTTTAACATGTGGACCTCCTGCCTTCAGTATAATTATGGATTTCAAACATTGACTTGAACAGAGACTACTTCTTAACTAGACACAATCTACCATTTTCCGTTTTATTTTCTTCCCTCGCTACACAGTCCATGCACATACACAAAACAGGAAATATGTATTGAAAACAGTCTTTCATAAATGACACCTTTGGAAGTTTGTACAGACCCTGGATTTTGATTCATCTAACTGTGACATTACTGTTAATTCAGCATTTTTTCAAACAGTCACATCTGTGTAAATGCTAAAATAACTACTGCATAAGTCTTTAGGTTGAAGGGGAGAGATCTAGAAAAAAAAAGGTATTTTCTAGATTTTTACTTTGAATGCCCTTGACCAGTTCCCCCCTCAGATACAACAGTGCTGATCATTCTGTGCACGGCCGCCTACACCACTTATCTGTACCTCCCTTCACACATCATGATGATTGTCACCTACCTCAGATACTTGTTCAGCCCGTCAGAGGATGCCCCGTCTATGCAACAAGCCGCAGAGATGGGACAGGCTGCAGCGACCTAACGGCGATAGCCAAACCGGACACCATGAGTTGGGGAATGCAGTCGATAGCGAGTTGGAAAAAAAGATAAGGATCTGAGTAGTCTCCACCATATTCAGCACGGAGATGTACAGTAGCATTGCTTTCATCACAAAATGGCTTTTGAACCACAGAATAGGCCGACGAGACAACTGTCGTAACTACATTTACTTCATCTCTGTCATCTTTCTTTACTATTTTCCTCTCTCCTGTCACTCAGAAAGGACAATTTGTGTCTTCAGTAGGGAGAGGTGTTCATTTGTGTAAAATTTGCCTCCATAATTGTGAAACGCAGTAACTGTTTAGAAGATTCCATGCCTCTCCATTTTTGTACAAGTTGCCACCAACACAACTGACACTCTCTAGCCTTTGTGTGTGCACTACATGGAGTCATGTAATTTTGAATTACCAATATTGATTCATGTACAAAAGTACTGTGTACACACTCCTTGCAGTTTCTGTGAAAACAGTGAAACCTGTCTTCTTTTCGACTGTTAACTAGTTTTCACATTAAATGTTTTCATAACCTTACAATTGCTTAGAGTAAATTAATGTCATCCCTTTCGTAGCATTTTTCTCTGTATTTCTGCCCCAGTGCCTACATACTTGAGTTTGTAAAAGCTGAATAATTTATTAAGATTCAAGTGTGAAGTGAAACCGAAATAACTCATTAAGTACGCAAATATGATGCACGTCAGTTCTTGAAATTAACACTGATCGCACTTTTCACCAATTTACTGAGTGTGAGGGAGGTTTGAAAAAGGTGCCTAACTTTATTTCAGTAAAGACTGCCACTTAGAATTGTAGATTCTATCGCCAAGAAATTAAGCCTAAGTGTTTTCTTTTTCAGTTGCAGCGGAAGAGGTACACAGGCTATGTTTATGTGTTGCATATACATGTATGTACATGTATGGACAGGTGTGGGCAAGTTCAATCAAGGACCATATAGACCTTTATCATGATGCTGCCATGTTTGTCTTGTTCCCTATGGCCACCTTGAGAATAGTAACACAAGTTCACATATTGGTTAAAGGAAACAGACTATTTTTCCCTTCCAGCCTCAGGCCGTGTCCGAAACGGGCTTCCAGAGGTACGGCTAGGTCTATTGTCTATGCATCTCCACGCATTTCCAATGGAGTGAAGACTTAGACCTAGCTCTAGACAAGAGATTCGGATGTAGCCTTAGTTTGGTTACATTGCTTTGAATAGTAGAAAAACAAGATGACTGCCCCATGGTAAAGGTCTATGGTAAACCATAGTTTGACTAACTCTGATCAATCACACACTAGTCATCTGTGGTTGGACTAGTCTGACTAATTGTGACTGGCCTATTATGGTTGGTCTTGTCATTGGTTGCCATAGAAGTTTTGGATAGCTTAGTACAGAAAGGACCAGTCATATGAAAAAAATCATGGAAAAACATTAGTTTGCTTGTAAAGTATCATTTTCACTTTTCTTATTTTGCCCCTTCAAATGGCCACTTTTTTCCCCGTAGGCTTACATGTAAATGACCTGACAACAGTTGACTAGAGCCGTTTGCACTCACAACTTTACTGTATACTGCACATGCGCCGGGTACATCACAAACAAACCACAAGTTAACTGCTGGTCCTTGATCGAACTTGCCACAAGGTTACTTGGGCGTGTCAAATGGTTTTACTTTTGCACGTAGATAATCAATTGGTATTGATTTTGTTTCTTATTGGAAGTGCCTGATTGTGATCGGAATTGTTTCACATATACATTGTACATGTAAGTATGGTTTAGGCCAAGTTTATTTATGAGGCATTCATGCGCATAGTGTTTGTGCGGTGCTGCATGTATGTTATATGAAGAGCAGATATTTGCCTAGAGGAAAATTCATGAAAGACGTCATTGATGGAGTAAAAAAAAATGGTGTCTACGAGATGAACATTTCATCGCACACTGTACTGTCAATCACTCCTGCTGGAATTGGAGCATGGTTGCCATGGAGATGACTCGCAAAGTTAGGATCTTTTTTTTTTGCCCCAAATGGTATATTTAATTTTTGAGGGAAAACAGAATCACTTGATTCCAAACTTTAGTGATGATCATGGCTGAGTACCATGCACTATTTTATGCATTTGACTGTTCAAATGTACTGTAACAATAGTAATTATATGTGTTAATCAATAATGAGGTTTGAATGTGTAGTTACATGTATCTTGCAGAGTAAATGTTTGTATGGTAGATGGGGTAGTAAACTGTGGTGAGGTTACGATTCTGTTTTTTTACATTGATAGAAGTGTTGATGCTACAGTCCCAGTTACCTTCTTAATGCACTAGCAAAATATCTGTTGTCAATATCTAGTCACATTTGCAGTTACATGTTCCTGTGTGTGTCTGATGTGAGGCAATAGAATGTAGGCTACATAATGTTGTGACCATTAAAGAATGTAGATGTACCAGTTCATGTAATATGCATATTTAGAATGTTTATTTTCTAAATCCAGTGAGGCATTTTTAATCCCAACCATCCCAGATCCTTCAAAATCCTGGTTTTGTAAGGATTTCGAAGCATTAAATGAGGTATATGTAAAGTCCTGTCATTACATCCAATGAGGGATTTTGTGTCCTATTAAATCAAATTCAGAATGTGCTGTTGTTTTCACACACTGGGTGATTTTGAAAATTTCCAGAAAAGTGCATCAAGAGTGTGGCTTAACTGTGCATATGTACATGTACATATACCTTAATCCATACACGTGTTAAGTGTTGTTGTTTTTTTAGATCATAGGTAGTTAGTTCTGAAATACATGTCTGGTATAATTCTAAATTTCTTCCACCCAACAAATCAGTGTAATATAATCTACATGTACATGGAACTTATGGACAAAACAGACTTTAACAATGACTTCAACTCTACGTTCATACTGAATTGTACACATTTTCTTTAATAAAGAAAACACTGTAATCTGTTTGAAAAAAGCAGACTTAGCAAGTTTATTGTTTTTGTATGTTTTCCCAACTGCCTGAAAATCTTGGAGCCCAGTGCTGCTCACCCATTACATATTAAATTCCATATTTGTGCAAGTTATACATGCACCTGAAATATGTGGCATCCTCATGCTACCGAAGGCGTTCACACTTCTGCAACTAAAAATTCCACTGTCAAGATAACTTTCTCTCATTCAGGGACTCAACAACAGAAACCTTGCCCGGGGGAGGGGTTAAATTCGGCTTCCAAAAGTGCAGAAAATGCAGCGATGCTACGAGTACATGTTCAAGTTAAGACATGCATACTTTTCTGCTGTTGTGGAGACCAACTTTTTTCTTTTTTTTTAGTTCACGCTTTGGGGCATCCTGAAACTTATGGTGACACCAAAAAGTTGGTCAGTCAGCGTAACTTCCTTACCAAAAGAATCTTCCTGGCAACAGGATCCTATGGAGGTTAAAGTACATGTACACTGTACACTTAATTCTTAATTCTCTTATAGTTAAGTTTCAAAAATCTGTATTAAGAAGTGGAGAGTTTCTGGGTCATGACCAATCAATACCTCCTATTCTAATTTTTAGGACATATAAAAGCTGTTACACAATGCTGACTTGCCACAACATGAAAGAAATCCACTCTAATCGACACTGTGTTGTAATTAGATGTATTTGTTTTTAAAATGTTGACACAGTACACTGTGTTTTATTGGGAAAATTGAAATGGGAAGAGTCAATGGCGCCAACATTCAAGAATATACCACTGGGCGTAAGCATGTTGTGTCTATATGGAAACTACACAAAAGAAAAGACCCTTAAGTGAGGAAGGGCCAATTCGACGGGCACACTTCAAAACTGGTCTTTGCCTTCAGTTTCATCTCAAGTATAAAAAAAGGGCCTTCTCAAAAATAATGAACTGCGCCAACATACAAAACTTGGGGCCAAAATTCAACAAGTGTGCTACACTTTATCCATAAACTAATCTAACCAAACTTGTTTCATGGGAATTCTGGATTCTGAAGGGTACTTGTACATGATGTAGGTTCACTCTTCCTTACAGTCAAATCTGAATGAAAGGATGAACTAGATTCTTGGGGTATGAGGTAAGAGCTCCATAACTGTCAAGTGTCATTTCTTCATTAAAAAGACCCTAAGATTTTCTTTTTGTCACATACGGGTACTGTATGTGGAAAACAAATGCAAAATAGCATTGTTCAAAGCTTGTGGTTTTGTAAGAAAGATCAGAGTAAACGGAGAGCGAGGGAGCTACGCACTATCGTGGAAATGGACGATACTGTGAAATTGAAGGTCATCTTCTAAATGTCCTCATCCTCAGAGCTGGACGACTCCTCTAATGCATCCTGTAAAAAGGAAATAAAAATGATATTTCAGTCTGACTTTTCATAAGGAAGCAGCTCCAATGAGTAGGAATGCTTATTTTATATACACTTGTACCCCAAAGAACATGCACTAAAGGCTGCACTAATATATGTAACAGTGATCTTTTGGCCTTTGCCATGAATTGGATAGTTTAGAACAGGGGTTCACAAGTCTAGTGTCTGGCAATTTTACTTTTCCAAATTTGAATGCTTCCTGTGCCACATCTTCTGGGACCAGCTCGTGTCGACCGTTGGTCATCTCACCGACCCAGCTCAGCTCCAACTCGAAGCTCTTGTCTTTGATTTCGTCATGTACAATGTGGATGCTACACAGGGAAAATTCAAGAGACCCATCCCACATTAGTGAACGTAGCCTATTCTTCAATAAAATTCGAACTGAATTCTGCACATAAAGTGAACAAAAAAGGATGAAAACATGACAAGTATTCAGTGTGGTTTATCATTTGCAGTGAATATGAGTCTTAGTTAATATTCAAAAGGTAAAACTGGTTTTAAAGATTAAACTATATTGGATAAAATTGTAAAAAAAATACTGCAATCTCTTTCTGGAAACAATTACAGTATATTGAAGTTATGTTCAGTGGTCAGACAAGATTTTTAGAGAGCCACGATTAAAATACATGTATACTGCCAAATTACACATAGTTCAGAAACGGAATTACATTCGAAAGACTAAAACAGACTGACGGTACAAAATTGAAACTTTAAAATTCTACTTCGACTTATGTGAACGGATGCAATGCTCATTCTTTGAAATAATTCGGTTCTGTTGCATTCTGGTTTAGCATGTTCATTTAAATCCTTCAAGATTTTGTTGTTTGCTTGGCCATTTTTTTTTTTGGGGGGGGAGGTTTTTTTTAATTGTCATCCCTGGGATGATCAGCACGGGGAAGATGAGAAAAAGTCTCTGGCTCAATACGTACATCTTTGAGACCTCTTTGACTGCCTCCCTGCAGGACATGTCCTTGACATGTCTGTCTGTTGTCAGAAGTTTCTCTATCTCGGTCTTGGCTGCCTGCTTGGCTTTGCCTATGGCACAGCCGTGGTAGCCCTGGGGGTAAAGCACAATGTATATCAATTGACACTCCATCGCTTTTCACCTCTCACCGTCCTGAGGCTGGCCAAAAACAGCCCCTGCAATGGAAAGGGAGTTTTTGAAATTGTGGTTTTGTCTGTTCTCGGCTTTAACCTTCAGTTTCGTAATTTGGTCAAATCTTTTTGGTCCAGTCTGCATGAACCTTCAATCTTGATGCCACCCTTTTTCTGCTACAAAAATACCCAATTACCTAATATAAAGGTAGGGTTTGACAATTTTCATTTCAGTCCAAACAGTGAACATTCAAAACAGGAAGGTTCAACATAATAGGTAACATTATAAGGATTTATAGAGCACTATTACATGAAGTAGCACCACAATTAACAAGAACATAAGAAATCAAATCGATTAAGGGTTAAAATTGTTTCCACTGATTAAAGTTGCAACTGAGGAATATGTGACCTGGATTTTAAGGAAAAGTTTTTTTAAAAAGTAACGATGACTGAAGTTGTGTAGAGTCCACATGGGAATCACAGAGGATTCTCTAATCATTCCACAGGGCTAAGTCAAGGCAAAGCAAATGTGCACAAAAGCTCACAGCATGCTGTTAATTTTCCAAAGAATGGGCACAAATTCCTGGCAGAATTGAATGGGAGTGGTGGAAAGGGAATTGGTGCATCATGAGGGTTGGAATCCTCAAGAGTACCCCCCCTCCATTACAGTAGCAAAGAGAGACAGTGACATAAACTAGAATGTACACGTTTTGGGGTGAAAATTAGTCCTGTATACTCTGACAGATATGAGGGAACTTATGGTTAACAGAAAAATTAACAGAGGGCTAACAGAGATAGTAAAAATTCAAATAAATTCAAACAAAAACAGTTGGTAATCAAACACAAGATATTTCTCTCACCCAGGTAACACCAGATGGATCAATCATGTACAATTGAGGGGTTTTTTCTTGGTATGATCCCAAGAGTATACTGCAAAGAACCAAACAAACCATCAAATTGACATCAGCAAATAAAATCGCAACAGTTCGTAACCACATAAAAGAAGTCAAGGAAACCTCCCTTTCTAAGTCAAGCACAGAATGCTTGCAGGTTCAACAAATGATTGTGAACTTCATTGTTTCCAAGAGCAAGTGCTCTGATTCGATCAGCAGAAGATCCACGTTTTGATGATTTGATTTGTAAACCTTAACACTTTGTGCAAAACTGCCTTGGGAAATGTGCATGTAGACCTACTGACAAGACTGGCATTCATGGGCCTACATATACACCATCATTATTAACCTTGTTAGTTGGGTCTGGGAAACATTTCTACGACCATCTTAGTTCTCTGGGAGGTACAGAACACAACACACTGCAGCTTTTTTGCCAAGTAGCCAATCTCTGCCCTCAAAACTGCCCATTCCCCCCGGGGATAAGGGCAGGCAAACTGTCTTCTCCAAAGACACACTACAACAGAGTACCCCTGGTTGAACTCCAACCCACAACATGTAGAATGACCCCGATCTTGAATTTGACACAGACCAGGTCACAGCACCTCACTACCACCGCATAAAATACATACAGTAAATTAGACTACGCAAGAGCATAAGCAGTTTCCGCTGAAGTCTGTGTTTACATGGAAGTCAGTTTGGTAACTCAATTAAATTTTCTCCTTACCTGCAACCAAACGGCCGCACTGCACTGTATAATGTGTAAGCGTGTGCGTACATTGCCACCCTCTCGGCTAAATACTGAAATGAAGTGAGAACACAACATCTGTGATTACTTTATGCCAGAAAAACGAAGGAACTCGTTGATGAAAGGTACCTTGGCAGAAACAGTTAACAGCTAACAAAAACAAGGCACATTGGACAGAGAAAGAATCCCCCCTTCCCATTTAACCTGTGTTGTTTTAGAAACAATTTTGAAGCCAGACAAGAGACAAATGCAGAAAAAGAGACAGAGAATCACTCCTCTAAGAGCTCACGCCAAACACAGAAAGGAATTCAACAAATTATATTCTACATGTATTTTTTTTTTTAAAGGGGGCAATTCATAGAATTATGTTGAAATAATGTACAATAGAGACATTACACTACAACATGGTCAAGCTGAAGGGAAATAAAGACACATTTGGCAGCCATAAAATGACCCATGTCTACCCATGGAGCACAGCCAAAGATTGTACGTGTTGATTCTGTGGAGGGATGATAACCAGGGAACCGGGAGAAAAATCCTCATGGCAGAGGACAGAACCAACCGAACAACTCTACTCCCAACTTTGTGAATGGCAATAGCTCATTGTTCTCCCACATAACACAGATGAATACCCTCTGCCTTACCTTGAGTGGGATGGGCCCACCATATGATGCTCTGTATTCTGATGCCTCATCCCGAGCTGTCTCAACAAGCTGTGGGGGATAAAGGCAAAGACACACATATCACATTATTTGAAATGTTCCATTCCACAAGCCGTGTAGATAAGAACATTCCATTTGCCGTCTTATGGAACACATTTTACCATTGCACTTATGAGCTTTCATTATTTGTATACTATACAATAAATTTCCATCAACTAACTGGTGGGTTGTGGTGCACATGTCATTGCCTTATTCAGTCTATACCTTATTATACAACAAAACTATGCGCACACTTATCAGGCACGCTCACAGCTCTTCACAAAGTCAAAGAATGTTGCACTATCCCCGAGTAGGAAGGGCACAGTTTCAGGTCTTTGCACAAACATGCAAAATTTCAGTTGTGGCTCAGAACATGAAAACTACATGTCACACTTGTATGCCTGACTGAGAAAGTAAGAGCAATGCGAACAGGATTTGTCCAGGCGTTGTATAAAACATTTAATGTATCTTTCACAATGACAGATTGAATCTTCCGTTCCTCTGCATTGCCTCAAACAGAACACTCGGTCTGTCACCTCATGAAATTCCTCTCCTCAATAAATTTAAACCACTCATTATTTGTAATAAGCCCAGTTTCCACAGCAGAGAGAAATCACATGCAGATTTTCTTACCTGTCTTGCATCTGCAAGGAGTCCTGCTACTGCCTGAAAAGACATGGATACCATATAAAAAGGAGAAAAAGTCACTTTGACTTCTATGTGGCATTCCATTCACATGTGGGCAACTACAAGGTTTATGATTACATTTTGCTGTAACTATTCACACATCTGAAGTTCAAGCTCAGGTTTTTAAGTAATAAATTGAATTCCAAGACAAGCTGAGGTATTAACCCAAACTACTTTAGTAAGCACTTTTAACCCTAACCTTACATAATACTACAAATTACTACTTATAGTAAAATGTAGTAATCAGTGCTGCCGCTTGTAAGAGGACATGACCGCATTGTTCTCTGAAGCCATAAGATACAATAGATAAGACAATGTACCGCACAGTGCTGTGGCACTATGAATGCATGGCTTTATTGTTCTCTGTTCAAGTAACAATGGAAGTAACCTAGCCAAAAGTAGTAATCTGTAGCGCTAGGTCCTTCAGGCTCAGACTATTACTTAGTGTTTTGTAGTACTGTGTAGTGTAAACCAAAGAATATGCTTGGCGGTTAGGGTTAATTTGCTTGAAGGCTTCCCTAATCCACCAACAGTTGAAGGGAATGGTACAAAACAATTCTCTGCACATATAAATTGAAAAATGATTCTCGTCTTGGTCGTCATTTTTCTTATATCTGGTCCTCTCTACACTGCTATTAAAAATGGTTTATGGCAACCATCGACGCGACCAACCTCAGCAGCCTCGTCGTGAATAGTTGACTAGACTAGTCCAACTATGGTCAACTAGCGTGCATTTGATCAGAGTTAGTCGAACTATGGTCAACTGTGGTCCTTGATCGAACTTGCCCTGAGCTGTTGTGTCTGCACGCATTCCTGCTTTCATTTCAATTAATTTGTATTAACATGTACATTCATCAGTCTACAATAATCAGCATTTTCTGTACGCACCACACCAACGTGTCTGTCAGCGTTGAATATTCTCTTGTTGGATCCTGTCTCATACAGCTTGGACGTGACCAGTTTCTCCACTCCAAAGACCACGCCGTCCTTGCAGCGCAGACCGATCACCGTCCCGCTATTCTCGACCGCTTTAATGGCATACTCCACCTGAAATACCCTTCCATCGGGGGAGAACTGTGACGCCGACAGGTCATACTACGGTCAATGACAGGTGGGAAAATAAAGTGAAAGTTAAACAATTATAATGGCACAAGTTGAAATCTTCACTGTCTTGGCATTGCACGATTTCACAGTGGTAATGTCAGCAGACCTTCTTGTTGTGAATTCATAAATACTTTTAACCCTCCTATGCTGAAGTCACTCTTTGGGTCATTTGGTAAACACCTCAAAGAAGCACTGCTGTGTTGTGTTGTGCACTGCACCAACAGTCCCTCATAGGAATATCAGATTGCACTTTTGTGCTGCCCAAC
>NW_019091448.1:150390-181752 GCF_001949145.1 Acanthaster planci
TTTTGTGCCGACAATCTACTGTATACACACTGAACCTGTGCATGTTTGAGTTCCATATAGAAAATACATGCTCACCAGTGACTGTGGGCATTTGTGCACATTTGTGCTGTAAAACCAAAGGAGGGTTAACATTTGATAATGCCCACTGCGATTTGATAATGCCCGCTGTGTAAAGCATGCCGGCACCTGAATGCCCGTGTCAGGCAGAACTCGCTTCGCATGCACCAAGTCCATGGAAGGAGATTCTTCTCGACCACTTGCACAAGGAATATACCATAAAATGGAAGGGGGTGTTCACGAACATTAAAGTAACATTCTTGAACAAATGTCTCGAAATTTATCATATACAGAGCCTGAAAGTTGACCCTAGGCAAGTCCGAGTAACTTGGACTCTCCAGATTGCCTTTTTTAACATTTGGACGTGGTCGGGCGATAGTAGAGTCCAAGTAAGTTCCATAGGCTTTTGCTTCCATTAATTTCATTTCACTCAAAATAACTTGTACCCGAATCAAAATCCTCCGAATTCACCTCCACAATGGACCTTAAACTGTCCAAGGAGCCTGGCTTAGGATCAAATGAGAATCTGAGATTCCAAATGATGATAAGGTTTAGGCTACTCACATTCGGGAAGAAAAGAGAAATTTCCCCTTCAAATCCGAAACAGTCTTCTAGGGTCCAAGTTGCTTGGGTGCTTTCAAGTCAACTCATACTTTGGACAACTCGTACGTCGAGTTAAGACCACTTGTTCCTTCATATTAGCAATTCAGTTGTGCCTTTTTTGCTCTTCTTTTTCAGCATGTTTAAGGATCATACATGTATCTGACAAACATATCAAGGAAACATCTTAATAAATCTCCTGGAGAGATCACCAGCATGATTTTCTGCATCTAGTGCCTGCCACGGACATTTGTGCCGTTAGTTTACGTAACGGATGCCGTACAACTTGACCATTTACCAACTTCACTTGGGTCAGCTCAACTGTTGAGGTCGCGACGCCTATGCAGCATACACACAGCGCACCATCTGCAGAACATGTTGGAGGCTATAATAATGTCTTCCACTCTTGGAGTTTTTGGCTCTGAGCAAGCTCTGATTTCTGTGCTCAGGTGAAGGTACAAGTTGTCTCGTACGTGAAGGTATGAGTTGTCTTTACTTGAGGCACAAGTTATCAAAGGTGCGACACGGCACGACTTATGTTGAGACGAGTTGTCTAAGGTATGAATTGACCTGTTCCTACTCGGCGGCGCATATAGTAAAATTGCTTTTCTGTGCTCCCATATCATTTTAATGGAAAATTTAATTAATGTTTCCAAGACAGCTCAGTAACGCATTAACGAGGGTGGTCATGACTGAAGTTTCCATACACAGTGATATATGCTATACTTGCCGCCCAGGCCCGGTATTAAGACAAAAACCCCAAGCAGACGACATAAAGTACCTAAACTAACTTACCACTCTGGTACATGCTTCCATACAATATAGGCCTGCAACTTAGTCAAAAATTGGCAGCCAGCATTAACATGTTTGCTAACTAGTAAAATGGGAGCAACAATCTCTTCAAAAATGCAGTCTTCTCATCACTATTCCTTCCTTACTTACCCCAGTGCCAATAGAACTCATGACTTTCACAACAGCTTAAAAATCATTTATAAAGAGAATATTTTTTTCCTAAGTGATGTCGAACTGATGGAGGTTGAAGCTCTCGAAAACAGTCGCATACTAACATAGCATGCACACCGAATCGCCTCACTCAAGTCGAAGGATCCGAACAAAAGACGGACTAATGCCGCACGAGGGCAGTATGCATTCTGTGATCGAAATTAGACTTGCACAACAAGTTTAGCGAGTGGGATGCTCGTTTTTACGTATTGTTAAGTTTACAGACTTCACTTCGCATAATGATTTGATAACAACTAGGCCTAGCTATCCATGCTTCGATAATACAACATAATTGTTGTTAAATTGTTCCACTAGGTAATATATTTATAGGTATAGTAATTTTGCACTCCTTAAAATCATGTCGTGTTTTAGTCAAAAGAAGTCAATTTTTTTTCCTCACACCGTCCGAACAAATACGCTCTAGGGGTACTGCAAACGTAAACATCCATCAGCAACCGTGATGAGGAACGGCTTGATTTTTTCATATCACAGTATTATGTGAGCACTGCGGGGTGCATTCCACCAAATCGTTGTATTTCTGCGCGCGAGCTCATGGATATTATTTTGCGATCCATCGGGATTTTTACAACAAGACAGACCAAAACCAGGATGGATCATAGAAATATTTCTATAAATCCCGAATTTGGGACTGATAGTTTCCAGTTCGGGGTGTTTCTTTCACAAAAAGCCCCAAATTGCAGGCCTATTTTAGATAGAGGCGGGCGGCTACTGTTCAGAAATGAGCGCAGTTTTACTGCTATTTTGGGAGTATCTTCCTTGAAAGGCGAATAAAAAAAAATTCGTGGCTAACCCCCATAAAATTGAAACGAAAAGTGACCTTCTGGCCATAATCTTGAATTACCAGTGAAAAACCGGAGGCCAACTTCTTCGTGAGAGTCAACAGGCGGTCCGATTTTGCACAGTTTTATATCGCGTGTATTTGATTAAGTGTAACCTGCGTTTGAGTGTGGTTTTAATTAATGGAAAGCGCCCTCGCCGGTAAATCACTTCTAATTATCTCAAACGTCACATAATACTCGATTATTTTCGGTTCTGTCCCGGTGACGACTCACTTGCTTTTGAGTTTCCGTGGTGGTGAATTGAGTTGGAGAAATACACACAAGCCCTATGCACTTTTCGTCATTTCTGGAAATTTTCAGAGTTTGTAATGACGTTGCTGGCATAGGCACAAATTGTGCTTGTGCCGCCAAACGTTACAGGTTGACATTCACTGAGCAGTATGAGGCGCGCCTGGCTGATACCTTGCCTGGAAAGAAGCGAAGTCGACTGAGAAATTGCATGTGGTGCATATTTTGAACTCTGCCACGGTGGCTTGACCGAATCATCATGGCCTTAGTGGCTTGCGGGGTTGTGTCTTTCATAAAAGAAGCCAATAGACAAAGCAACAGTAATGTTTGGAGTTTTTCTTCAACCCCGGCAGACGCATAAACGCACAGACCACCAGCCTTTCGCGTATTTTAAAGAGCGTGGGCCAGCAGTGGGCACGGCGGACCTGTGGATGGCAGCGCGTTCAGTGCAAATTGCATGTCGCGCACTTTTGCAAAAGTTTGAGATAGATTTTCGGCTCATTCGTTTCTTCTCAATGCACTCTCAACGTAGAATCCAAATAACGTCAAGTGACCTGCGGTCGCAGACAGTATCGATCGTAGACAGTTCAAAATATTTACTCTGTATAATTTATTCACATTCTTTTCATGAAAGAAATCTCTCCGTAGGCTCCCAAGCCAGCGATCCCCAATCAATTTGCAGCGTTTGAGGTGACTTTTGAGAGAACACAGCTGTTATCCTGGCAAAGATCGAAACTACCTGTTACTATTTTCCCTCATAGCGCACAGTTAACTAATACATTAATTTAAAAGTTTCCGAATTGTTGGATTCGCGCACTGGCACATTTCGAAACGTGGTGGCTTCTAAAACTATATAACCATGTAAAAACAAAAACACACCTCAGGGGATGAGAACTGCAATCGACCTGTGGCGCAGTGAGATGGCGAGACAGAAGGCACTTTTTGTCAGGGATCGCCAGTTAACTCGTTAAAAAGCGACAAGTTTAGTTTGGCTGGTCCTCAGCCTAAACGTGATGCTCAGAAGGTTCGCTTTGAGGTTTGGATACTGCATGCAGATTATGGCGCTCTTCAACAGGCTAGCAGCCTGATTTTAGGACAAATAATAAGGGTCTCTTTATTTTAGTTTTTCTGAGGTTTTGAACAATCTATTTGATTTTGGGGGGACCTATGTACATGCAAAGAGACAAACAAACAGTTAGTTGTAGGACGGTTATGATTTCACTCAAAAACGCCGAGAGTGTCATTATGAAGGACTTACGCAAGTTTGATTTCTCAGTCAACAGCGCCCTCGTGCTGTACGAGACTTCTTTTTCTTCGGACCCTTTTACGTGGAGGACAATTGAAAACATGCAGAATCACGTTTATTCTGTACATTGGCTGAAAGGAGGCGCTTTCCACACTCAACTGACAGAGTACGTAGTGCATGGCTCGTTTCATGCGCAGATGATCCACTTATGTCTGAGGTTCGTTCATCATTTCACAAAATGTTGCACTACTGACAATTAAAAGCAGATAATTTGGGATCGCAAGGAAAAGAAATAGCACTATGATCGTGACAGATGTAAACATTAAAGGAAGTGAGGAATATGTGCACATTCGGTCATACCAATGCACAGAGTTGAAATACATCTTCTATTTCATGAATCATCGGTCTGGTGAGGTTGTATTTAATAGTGCATTTGTGCAATAGTGAACTTGATGTAATTTTATTTAGTTAGATGTTTTTAATGGTTTTTAAGACAGCATGAATTTGTATTTCCATCACTAAGTGTTTTTAATCCAAATATCTTGGGCGGAATCCATCCCTTCCCCACAAACATTTTTTCTAATATCGCTGCAGTGGTGTTGTTAGTGTTCCAAAACTTTCAGGGCTGAGCCTTTTAGAGTAACTCTTTGCGGTCATTTTGAAACTGTTTTTTGTGAAAATTGAACTCACTGTTCTTGCGCAGCGCCCATTTTCACGAGACGGTTTGGCCAAAAAAATGTGTACAGTTTTCCACTGTGGGCCTCGAAAACTAAATAATAACGACAGAAATATAACCATGTGTTTATTCCTCTATGATATAACCAACTGGATTTAGCTGGGCTCATCACAGTCATATGTCTTTTGTGAATCGCGAATACCTCCCTCAATTAAATCCCTGTGCTTGCTACATCCAACTTTTTTGTTTGCAGTTCTGTATTTTTCATCTCCTTTTTTTTTGTACTTTTGTTTTAAAAAAATGAAAATTATCATAGCAAACCACAATGCTTAAAAGCACAATACTCTGCCCCCCCTTCCTTTGCCAGCCCACCCGCATCACTGGTACCCGGCGCATCATTTCCACAACAAACGGCGCGGTGCAAAATGCGACAGTAGTGCGTTACAGCGCCCTCTTTCTTTTGCAGCGTGAAACTTGCACAACGTGAGGAAATTTTCTCTTTCATTTCACCACGATTTGTAACAAAACTCAACCTTATCTATTCACTGTTATTTAGTCAAAGTGTAGGTACCGTTGTATGGAATACACTCTCTGTTAGTTTTTGTGTCGTGAGTATTTTATTACAGATTTATTTTGAATGCAATGTTTTACGTTAATCATCAGAAAGTAAGCCTTGAGGCGGAACGTAACGTATAGTCTGGTACAGTGGTGGTAGTTGCGTGCAGGGATGTTTTGGAGTGTTTTTGTAATGCAGAGCAAACTGTGATTATTTTGCACACAAGAATGAGTGCTGATTTTGACTGAAGAACTTAAAATTCAGGAAAGAATTCCATTGGGACCGCAATGGAAATAAGTCAATTTAACTTTTTTGCGTTATCCCTACTTCAGAACTACCGTACTAATGCCAGGCCTATTTCCACATTTGGGAATCGTTTAGTTTGCTTTTTAATTTAGTTTGTACTTTGTGTAATAATATTTTATGGAGATAGTGAATAAATCAAATCAAAACTTTAGGCCAACGCGATATTGGTTTCTAAGTGAATACCTAACTTTGACTTTTTGGGAGGTATTATTGCTCTCAGATGGCAAATTGTTCAATTCTGAGAAGAATTAGGCCTAGTGATTTCTGTATGACAATTTCTTTCCAGAAACACGGTTTAAATACCCCACACACCGTCATATTCATACCTTGCACGGTTGAGTTGTCTTAATGGACGACTTGGTAAACAGTTGAGTTGTCTTACCAGTCGAGTTGTCCCAAATTGAGTTGGTAAACAGTTGAGTTGTCCGACATCCACTTGTAGGCATTACATTAAAGGCCTACATCATTGCACTGGTTGTTGGGCACTTTGCTTCTCTCCACTTAGCCCCAAACCTTTTTATTTCACGGCCGACTTGGCTCACAAGTTTCTGGAGTTAAACTCAGAGAAAACATGAAAGATTATAATGGCATGAATGGGCAAGCAGAAATGAGGCAAATCTGTTCAGGGCTGTAACATCCAGCAATGGGGTGAAGTGGATAGGGAGGACGTGACGATAATTCCCTTCATGACACACTAGTTGGTGGCCTTTTTCCACTCAATTTTGCAGGGAAGGCCAGTACTTGTAGCACTAGGCCTACATGTACATTTGTTACTGCTGCAAGTTCTCAGAAACACATCATCGGTTTTGTGAAGAAAAAAAAAATTGGGAAAGAATTCCATACAGATATTACATACAAACCCTGTAAGACAGGTCAAATTTGACATTTTAGGACATGTTATCACTTTCTGATGGCTAAGTTACAAACCACTGCAAGGGAGAATAAGTGATGTCCGTATTTCTTTGTTTTTTAAGATTTACCAGTCTTGACCGACTTGGCAACTGGTTACGGAAATGTAAATGTGCAAAATGGCTTTTCCTAGCAACCTTTTGGTGACACGCTGTATTGTTATTATTATTATTTATTTGACCATCATGAAAACAAACAAAGTTGAACAAAAAGTACATGTACATAAAAACAACCAGAACACACATACAAGTAAATATAAGCAGTAGCAGGGACCAGGGACAAAAATCCGAATACATAACAAGACAAATAACAGTTATGTGGGTCAGGGACTGCAAAAGTAAAATAAACTACTATTACCCGCAGGTATGCAGCCTCGCACATAACATTAAAATTAACAATTAACAGTTATACAGAACAAAGAAAATAATGGTCCCCACACACGTGATCAAAATGACAGACAGAAAAAATAGAATAGATTGAGTTACAAGTCTGGTAAGAAAGCCTGCTTGAGGGCCCTAAGGAATTGAGGGAGGGAGTCAGAAACAGCTGAGTCTTTGATAAATGACGGTAAAGAATTCCCTTTTCTAGGGAAACTGCTGATACGGGAATGAAACAAAGCTTGTGTGCGGGAAGGAAGATGGCAGAATGTGAGCAATTCTGGGTGGTGTGAATTGACAAAGACATTATCGCCGATGGTCTCACATTGTGTGTTGTGACTTGCCGTTATTGTGGTCAGAAACAGGTTTAGGTTTTGGTTGATTATCATAGTTACTGTTCTTTTGGTGCCACCATGAACTCGGCAGCCATAGCATTTGTGAAATTCCATTTCTAGAAACCAGAACGTGAACCCCTGAAGTTACTGCCACCATGATGTTAGTTTCAGTCAAAAGACTGCTCAGCTAATGTTCAATATAGACAGTAAAATTACTGGCGTTACTGAAACAAGTCATTGACACGTGCATGTTCTCTTGCTTGATCCACAGAAGCAACATGCAGCTTTTTGTCCAAGGCCAGCAGATCCACACCCTCGAGGTGACTGGAAGTGAGTCTGTCCACGATCTCAAGGTAAGCAGACTGAGAGGCAGGCATTACACCAGAGTACTTTTCCCACTTCAACAGGAATTAGCAAGCAAAAACAAGTTCAACATATTGATGTGTTAATTAATTGGGAGTTACACTTACACATGTGAACATGTCTAAAGTGATTAAGAGAGAAATGTAATGACAAGTTGTCTCCAATGCTTAAACACAGCCCAGCATAGTGGGCTTGTATTTACACCAGCTGTCTCCAACCTATGCCCAGGTCGCCGTTGTTCAAAGTGTTGAAATTGCACATATTTTGGGAAGTTCATCACATTCTTCAATGAATGGCGCATGACCTGTATAAACCTCATGTGCATAGGCAGTTTGTTGCGTCTGACATTTACGGTGTGTTCCCTTGCAGAATTCTTTGCTCACCATATTTCTTACTTGTGATCAAATTTCTTTGCCAGCTGGTTAGACAGTGTTTAAACCTTTGGCTTTGCCCATCTTCCCAATTTATGAACCTCAGCAAATGTTGTGTATGAAAAACTACTGAAATCACCATCAGTAGCATTTCATGTGTCTACCATCTACCACTCCATGTCTAGCTTCATCTGGAGAGCCTGGAGGGCATCTCCCCAGCTGACCAGCTCCTGATGACCGGTGTTACTGTCCTGGAGGATGACCAGACCCTGTCGGCTTACGGTGTCACCGAGCATGCCACCCTGGAGTTGTCCATGCGCATGCTTGGAGGTGACAGATTAGTTAATATTTGAGAAATGGACATCTAAATTGTCCTGAGTCAAATAACAGGGTGCCAGTATTACTGAGACTTCCAGATAAATTCAGATAGGATTCAAATAGGATGTCCATTGCTGAGCAGATGCCCAAAAGATATCAGACTTCCTGTCGGCACTAGGTGGCTGTGTTGTGGAAATTGTTAGCAAGTCATTAGTGCTGAATATATTACTGAATTTGCTCTTCTGAGAGATCATGCTTGATGGGATCATTGTGAAATTTTTCTGGCGGGTTAAAAAAGATGAACAGAATTGTGTTTTTTAAATTCATATTAATTGTATTACTTTGAGAAAGAAATGCTATTAGTTTGCTTGTTTTTACCAACTGTTCTGTGAATTGAAGATATGAAATATCTAAATTTTGTTTTACAATACTTTTTGTATTTTGTTTTTGTACAGGAAAGGTTCATGGCTCCCTGGCTCGTGCTGGAAAGGTCAAGGGTCAAACACCGAAGGTCAGTTCATTAGACCCTCGATATACAGAGCACTTTCATAACAAAATCCTGTTTTGAAAACCAAATTCATAATTCCCAATCATCCTGAATTCATTTGTTTCTTGGTTTTTCCAGTCCTTTTATAACAACACCGTTCAGTTAAAAAAAAAAACGGTATTTTTGTTGTCCCAGCAATCTTACTATGACATGAGTTGACTGCATATGGATGACTGGTGTTTATACTGACTATGGACCCATTTGAAATTCTGATCAGAGTTTCAGCTATGGCTACCAAAAACACGTGCCATGGAACGTAAGCCAGTGGCTAACAGCTGCATCCAGTTCCCATGGACACGTGTGATAATATTAAGCCATAGCCGAGACCTTCACTTGCAGCCATACTTGTTTTTGCCGTATGATGCATTGGATTTTACTTTTTACATCCAAGTGCTACACATTGTATTTTCAACAGGTTGATCCCGAAGAGAAGAAGAAGAAGAAGACCGGTCGGGCCAAGCGCCGCATGCTGTACAACCGCCGCTTTGTCAACGTGGTGCCCACGTTCGGAAAGCGCAGGGGACCCAACTCCAACTCTTAAACAACATGGCTACCACTGCAACAGGTCAACTTGCTGTCTTGGGAGAATGAAGTTCACTCTTGCAACCAACAGAATTAGGGCATATTAAACCCCCAAAAGAAGAAAGTTACAAACTTACAGTCACCTGTTCTAACACATTGTATTAGGTATGATATTGTGAGCTAATAAAAGATAAACATATAGGCCTGTTACCATATCTATTGGTTTACATTCCTCTTTTGTTGAATAATGTCTCTGAGTATGAAGCATGTGCACATTTGTGTTGCAAATAATTTTGCATTGCATTCAGAGTACATGATTCATTCTGAATATTCTACAAGCACGAACATGGACTCAAAATGTCTGTGCCAATGACGGCATCAAATTTTCTCCCGGCAGAGAATGAGAAGTTTGAGCTCTAGCAATTTTATATAGCTCTACAGTGCCCACACATACCACCAATTAAAGTCATCCCCTTCTCTCCAAGAAGTCCTTTCACCTCCCCTAAAAGCAACTTAGATCTCAGCTCACAGCAACCGGCTTTAGCTCATCGCTCCAGGAGTCAGTCGTGCTCAATTTGAAATTAAACAGTCACGCAACAACTAAAGGCAGGCACTGCAATTAAACTGGAGTCGTATAAACTAGGAAGACCAATTTATTTCATATGGAAGAGCATCCCTAACCCAAGAACAGTGTTATGATGCAGCAAGAAGGCACAGTAAGCTCAAGTTAGATCAAAACCATCACTAGGATATTATGACATAAATTTGTGCATCACTAATATGAAGAAATGAAACAAATAGAAGTTCATATATATTACAAAATTGTATCATCTGTTTCCAAAATTTGTTTCAAATTTTGGCAATGTAAATGATTTAAAGATGTTGACAGCAAAAGTGAGAGGCAACAACATTTCAGCCGGGAATTGTTGAATAAGTCACTCAAATTTTGTAAACTTCAAGAACAGAATCAATGCTCCACGTCAGGAACCAGATGGCACAATCTTTGTACTTTAAAATTTCAAGGGCATTAAGTCCCATGTAAAGTAACAGTCATAAGGCAATACCTCTCCTGTAATCTGCACATCCTCCAAAAGACTTCCTGGGAGATTTTGAAGGATCTAGGAGGATTAGGGTTAATCAGTTCCATCATACATGGGGCATTAAGGAATTCTGAAAAAAAATGAGCATTCTGAAGGTGTGGAATGTTAAAGTACAATGTAACAGAGTGGACGTGGTATTAAATATGTTGAACAAAACCTCTACGTCAATCCACAGTAACTTGTGTCCCTTAGTATCATTAAGGTATCCTTGTGTACCCAAGCCTGGGGTTTCTATCAAGTACAAATGCAACAATTTTAAAATGAAAGACACAAGTGCTAAAATGCTCCTGCAACTCTGGGCAACTTTCAGCTTTGACCCATGTAAGCCAAACAAAATAAAACTAAGAAACTGAAATGAGATAGAACAAAGAAACCCTTCAAGGCACACTTTTGGCAGTAAAGAATTTGGCAGATTTTCTTTCTCGTGTCATCAAGCATTCAATTTTACAGCAAGCTCACCACCACTCATATTATAAAGAACCCACATTTGCCTTTGGGAGGTGAGTACCTATAGCTTCAGAAGTTATCCGATCAATGACTATACAGCAGTGTTGGAGCAAAGGTTTTGATCCTCAAGGTCAAGGCTTCTGGCCTGTAATCAAGCTTAAGGCTCAGCATTAAAGAACTGCATCACTGTTGTACAGTTCCTTCACTTTGTCTGGTGAACATGAAATTCAGAAAAATATTGCAATTTACACTGAAATGAATACATGTACATGTATTAGTAATAGAGAATACACAGGGGCATCTGTCAACTTCAACACCTCTTCCGTCACTTTAGAGTGACCAGCTTCCCACCCCAGTGTACTTTTGCTTGTACAATAGTTTTGGAACCCTGTTCTTGTGCTTTAAAATGAGAGAACTAATTTCTCATCCCAGCAGTTTAATTGTGGGGCAGTGTGGGGGAGGAAAACAATTATACACGCAACAAGAATTTTCAGGTTTCGTTAACTGAGTGCGGTACTGGCAAGACCTGAGACTGTAAAACCTGTGACCTGCTGTACGTGGAGGATATTCCAAACTCAGAGACCAAATCTTGAGAAATGGCAGATCCCGTAATTCATTGCAACCCACTGGCCAGAGACTGTCCTCATTGAAAGCAATGGGAAGGAAGGTATGATACAGTCCCTTGAGGCTTATATTCACTGTACCTGGGTGTCTATTGGGGAAAAGGGCAAGTGCTGAAGAGACCCAACACCATGTGCTTCAGTTCAGAATGAGTACGTAGGTCATTGCACAACTTGGAGACTGGCTTCATCACATACACATGTACAAAATAAAACACATACTTGTCCACAAGCCAATCCATCGAATCAGGATAACTATCGCTGAAGCCATTTCAAGTAATCATTTGTCCAAAAATGGCAGCAACAAGGTTTTCTTTTTGAATTGAGTACATGAATGTATAAATACATTTTCACTCTACAGAACATGTCAATGGTTGCTTCTAAAGACCTGTGCACATGCATGTAAAGAAATGAATTCAAGATAACCGATGTGAGCCACTACTCTCAACATTGACAAAGTTTTGACAATGCACAATGTATGTGTTTTCTCTCGTTTCATCAACTATTAAACTATATTCAAGGGTATCCATGGCAAGGTTATTAATAAGCACTTTTTACTTATTTCAATTCTTTTGAAAAATACTTGTGATTTCGAATGCTTCAGTCACTCACATGTACACATGATTCCTTTAATAATACACAAATGCACTCAGACCCTGAAATCCAACCGGAAGCCACAGGAAAATTATAATATGAAATTTAAGTAGATAAAATAAATATTCGGATAGTAGAATTGAAGTGTGTGACATCCTTGCAGTCAATAATTTGGCACAAATATTTACAAATATTTCTCATAAAATAGTGTGACAAGAACATGAATGTGTAATATGAAAACTACAAGTTGGATAAATGACACTACGTATCCAAGAGCAGTATAAATAGAATAAATAATGGATATTTATGATATAATAAATAACTTACCCTGATGTAAAAGTTCATGAAGAAATTAAGACAATCAGGAAAGAGTTAAAGACAGACCACCAGCACCAAAGACTAAATTAAATGCAGTTTTGATGTGAAAATGTCTGCCCTAGTGAAAGGAACTTTTTTCTAACCCCGTGCCACACAGCTGACTCATTCATTTTCTTATGAAGAGTCAGTGGAAATATAGAGCAAGGAGTCAAGACCCATTGGAAAGAACTCACATTTTTATACAACCGGGACTTACTGAAGTTGGAATGGTTTTTGGTATTAGGCTACCTTCACTCGCAGGGAAAGCACAAACACTGCCAACTATTTCTTATGGAAGAGGCACTGTCAGACTATAAAATGTGCCTTGGAGGTGAGGGGAAGGGAGAACACTAATTACTGAATTCTATTTCTCCAGAAGTTTTCCAGGACTTTGGCAAAAGCTAGAAAATTTCAGCACTTTGCCATCCTTTTCACAGAGACTCAAGGACTCCTTTTTCTGTACCTATGTGCATGCTCGTCCTTCTACAGCATTTTATATCAAAACTTTAATTCTTTTGGTCTCAATAACTTATCATGTTAGAATGTGACACACGCATTTAACCCTCCAACTTTCACTGAAGTTGCCTGGACTACAAAAGACACAAAAGCAGATCTCGACCTTAACACTAGACCAGTGTGCAAATTCTGGTCAAGATTGCTGAGGGCTAGTAAAATGCATTCTTTATCTTTTGAACTGGAGTGTACCTGTTGGTTATTGTCAGTTGCAACAGTTTTTCAATCCTATGCTTTTAAGTTTTCAGTTGACAGCGCGATTCCACCATAACAGTTGAAATAATGCACTTTTAAAAATCCAGTCAAGGTTAATTTTGCCAAAAAAAATTGTCCAGTGGGCAAGTGAAATTTCTGCAGGCTGGTACAAAAAATAAATAATAATTTGCCCGGCTACTTAGCTAAAAAAGGTCTGATAAAAGCCTTCCAGTATGAAGGTGTGATGCAGCACAGTGGGACAGCACTGGGGCAAAGATACACAGAAAAATATAGTGAGCCAATGGAGGGTTTGCACGGCTGCCATCTTGCAGGCAAGTGCTTTTGTTCCACAGGGTATGCAAAAATGAGGTTTCCATGTGGAACAAAAGAACTACCCTTCAAGATAGCTATTACGCAAAGCCACTACAGTAACTGTCATTATTGTGTATGTGACATGCAATCGTCAGAGGAGATAGGAGCACACGTCATTTCCATGTACCATTCTACATGGTGCACGTTCAGGACTTTTCAAACAAAATAAAGTGCTCCATGCATTCACATAATTTTGCACAATTGTTTGATAGTGGTTGCACTTGATATAAACCACAATTTATAAACTTGGAAATGGAATGTTTCCTATGGGAACAAGGCAACTGGCCAAAATACAGTCTTCCCTGTAGCTCAACTCCATTGAGCTCTACAGCTCTACATTAAAAAACAAGGTAATTAAAAAACACTCTGATAAGAGACTTGGAAGGATTCAGGAGCATTCATCAGCAGCAAGCCGATTTGCCTTGCGTCGGGTTCTCTGTCTCAGCTCGGCTGTCCTCCCGCGCATAGAGTCGTATATTCTCCATCTGCCGGTCAATGGATTTCTTCCGTCTCCTCATGATTTGCTTGGTGAGCATAACAAATGCCTGGATGACAAATGAATCATGGGTAATGATGAGTTTACATTATCAGGGAAAATTGAAAAAGGTGACCAACAAAAGCCACCAGACACCCTGTCTTGTTGAAAAACTAAAGAGATCAGGGATGTTAACATTTAACACATACCTCATGTATGTTAGAGCTGTTGTGAGCGCTGGTCTCAATAAATGACATTCCATTGGCCCTGGCAAACTGTTCAACAAATCAAAAAAGGATGTGAGATCTTGACTGATTTGCATCACCTGTACAAAACTACTTTGTATTTACAGACATTGGTCACATGCAATCATTTCAACCAGTTTAAAACTGAATTCAGAAAGTATGCGAGAAAATTCTTCACAGAACCGAACTCTTGACCTGACAGAACTAAAGATGGAAAATATTCCAAGCCAAGCTGACGTGTTACTGAGATTCCCTGTACTACCCTGAATCCTCAGTTACCAGGACATATGTAAACTTGCACACATGTCAACATTTCTGGTTAGCTTCTGAAATACATATACCTCCACTGCCTAGTATTCTACTATCACTTGTGGAGAAATCTTGGCTTATCAAGAGTACATCCAAGAAAATTCAAACCAACCACCCATTTCCATACAGATGCCACCTTGGAGGTACTGGTCGGTATTAAAATTCAGTGACAATGAATGCTCAAAGAAGCCTGAATGTATATATAGGCTTATATCATGTATATCTCTATGGAACAAAAGCAAACACTTCAAAGAAGGTCTTCTTCATGCAAGGAATGACTCAGGGATCAAATGTATGCTGCATGCAAAGGTGTAACCAGATAAGAATGGTCCAATCCTTGGCACCATGCACTGTAAGGCAATTGGACATTTCCTTGGCAAAAAATGGAGTGGCACTGAGTTTGAGGGTCCCACCTCCAAGGCCTAAATATACCAAGTTACAGTCCAAGACCAAAGATGGAGAGACTGGCCAGATGTGGGAAAACTCTCCGTGTATACCTGGCACAAATCACACTGGACCAATGTGCTGGTTTGCCATAGGTAAAGACTGCAGCAGAATCAGACTAACTTTACCTGTACTCACCCTTTCACCCTCCTCAAACGATACTGTCCTTAATGCTTCTGCGTCACTTTTGTTTCCCACTAAAAACATGTCTGCATCTGGGCCTGCGTGCTGACAGATTGAAGAAAAAAAGCACAAGTAGCAATGGTTTATGCATGGTGCAAGTACCGGTAGCTAAGTAGGCATCGAATGCGATATATACACATGTGTAACAAGAATTGTTCAAATTATCCAATAACTACATGTACTTCCCCTTGTTGTCTCAACAGGTGCCGGGGTACTACCTGCAAATGTACATGTAATGTTCGAGGCATCTGTAACGCCTGGTACAAGAAGTCTATATTTTGCCATGACCAGCAAAAAACACAGTTCACAGAATTCAGTTTTTTCCAGATGTTCCAAGTATTCAATGTCAAAAACTTTTGCTAGTGTAACTTGTTTTTATCAACAGATTCCATGCAAAAGTGTTGACATGGGAATTCCTACTATTTCAAGAGTGCTTCTGGTAAGACAACCTACTGGTAGATCAGGTTTTTAGTTGTTCAATACATTGTGATTCAAGGGCAGATGGGTCGGGGGGGTTGCAACGGGGGCATGGCTTCCTTTAAAATGGAGCCCAAATTATTATGTGTTTTTTCAAAATTTTAAAAAGAAAGGCAATTTCATTTTGCTCTTTTCATTTCTCTTCCTTCCCAAAATATGCACAAAGCCCAAAAATGTAGCCTTACCCTCAAGAAAAAGCATCAAAGCTGCATGAAAAAAATCCAAAAATTTTTGAACCCCCCAAATAATCAAGTTTCCCCCCCCCCAAAAAAAAATTTGGTTCAGGACCCACCCTTGTCATGATTGAGATATTGACTGTCTTTCTGTGTAATAGACTTAATATTCACAAGAATAGCTGAGTCTACATACCTCTGCTACCATTGTCATCCACTTCTGAATGTTGAGAAATGATGCCTCACTTGTAATGTCGTAAACTAACATAAAACCCTGAGGAGATAAAAGGTGAAACTTAAATATAACTTATATACTACACCGTCAAAATGTTTGGAAAAGCTTCTAGGTGGTGA
The DNA here is from genome assembly GCF_001949145.1 of Acanthaster planci. The sequence continues at coordinate 166,522 of NW_019091448.1, forward strand.
TTTCATTAATTTACACTAAAATCCAGAGGTTTCTGCATTGCAGAAAATCTGCAAAAATTGCGGATTTGGGGGTAGAAAGCGGAAAAGGCAATTCTCGGTTAAAAAAAGTAAATAAATAAAACAAATAAATATTTGTGATTGTTTTCACTGTTTAATTCACTTTGAAAGTAACATTTGGAAGCATTTCCCCTCCTGTTTTTCCTTTGCAATATTGCAGAAATCGGTATTGATTTCCTCCGGCTCCGCACCGCGGAGATCACACCGGTCCCCGTTCCCTACATAGTGCCTAGACGTCTCATGTCATGAATAAATCAATAGGGATGGGGACCAGTCCAAGATCACAGTGGCATGGTGCGTGTAGGCCCTACATGTATCATTATGCCAAATATACCTGTAGATGTACGGTAAATGCAGGCCTACAGTACATATGTACAGTCCATGTATGTAACCAAAGGGTTATCTGATAACCCTTTGGTCACATACATGTACATGTATATTAAAATGTATTAAGTGGAAGAAAGAAGAATTTGACTTTCAGAAAGCAGAAAATTTTGGACTTTAATTTACACGATTCATATTAACACTGGTCATACTGACTTTGTAAAGGCAAATTTAAAATAGGCATGAAAACATGATGCGACAAACATACATGTACATGCACAGGTACAGTTGAAAAAAGAGAAGGTCTCCAAAGTTTGAACGTTTCTGTTCTCCGGGAATCTTCTCTTATGGAACACTGCGAGTTCCCTGTGGAATTTCACTGTGCTCCAAACAGGAACAGGCCATTCCCTGTTAAGCAGTAGAAAGGCTCTGATCAATGCTCCCATTTGGGAACACATCTTCCCCATCAGAATAGGAATGATCTGTAGACTCATCTGATAAGGTGCCATAAGTGTGACGGCATCTCACTCGCACGCACATTCTTCAGCTTGACGCACCTGCGCATGTGGCAAATCAGGACACCGTATTCGTCGAAAAGGGGTGTGGTACCACCTGTCCATGAGCACTGAGCCACCGCAGTAGCGGCATCTAATTCTGATTGTTGAATAATTGCACTATGGTGTTCCCACTTTTGAGACATTCACCAATGCATTCTTGCTGTTCAAGAAACAGACATCACCTTTCTCCTGGGTACCCTTAAAGCTGCCCCATGAATTAGGGTCCTGATGGGATATTAAAAGGATGGTGATTTCACTAAACTGATTGGAGGTTTACCTGGGCCCTTCTGAAGTACTGTGTGGTGATTGTATCATACCGCTCCTGACCAGCTGTATCCCTTCAAACATGCCAGAGGTAAAAGAAAAGCATTTAAAAAGGATCAAAGAAATAAACAGCCACAGTCTACCAACTGACCACAGGCATACACCTATCAAAAGCCAAACTGTGCAATTTACATGTAGTAGCCACTCAAAGCAGTCAATTTACACTTGGCAGTACCGTCATTGATGAAAACACTGGTTATCAGAGTCAAGTACGAGGTACCAGCATTGCAAGGCCAATTTTGTGCACAGAAAGTGCCCATCATTAATTGGTTTTTGTTGGGTTTAACGCTGACCAGGATTCAAGCCAATTGAAGCAAGTATAATCTATACAATACAGGAATGTATCACTATACCATAAGCATTGTGCCGTAGGAGTACATTTACATGTAAATGCATTATTCATTCTAAATTTTAATTCATGAAAAAAAATTCATAGTTACCATATCTGAACTCTGATCCTGTTGCCCTCTAATTCTAGATTTTTCATTTTGAAGTCAATACCTGCGGACAGAGAAAAGACGGAAAATAAGTGTACGTATCTGTATGTCATTGTGCCTTAAAACTGAAAAATTACATTAAAATTGATTGAAAACTGGGGAACACAGTTACATGTATTTCAGAAATAACTCAGAAACTTTTTGCACTCAGGCTGAGATTACAAAAATCACAGTTGTCATTTGGCTATCCGTGCATAAAAATGTCTAAGTGTCTGCCATTGGGATACATTTGAATACAAATATGTGCTGGTATGTAGTCCATGCATGTGTTGGGCACCAATTGGTCCACCTGTGCAATCATTTGATACTTGCCTGTTCTGTCACTCTTACAGTTGTATGATTTGCTGACAATCCCCCATCAGCCTATAGCAATTTTATACTGGATCAACCTATAGAGCAATGCAATCATGGGACCGCACTGATTGACTGCTCGTCCCAAACATTATGTGTTGCATGAGCAATCAGACTGTGTCCTTCGATTGTGTGTGGGGGGAGGGGGCAGATAATGTCAAATAGTACAAGATCTTATAAACAATAACTGAAGTGCCGCTAGTAGACAGTAATGTGTAACCATGGACATCAAAACAATACCTACACATACATGTAGACCACAGCCAGTAAACGGTAAAAGGTGCACAAATGACACTCACCATTTGGTGTGCTGGTTCTACCGGTACATGTATGTACATGTCTGTCAAGCTTTGTGCTTTTTTGTGGAAACTTATACACATACATGTAGGTTTGAACTCCAAGAGGACTGAATGCACACAAAAAGGGCTTTGAGATGCCTATGGGTGCGGTTGATTCATGATCGCTAAGGAAGGGCATGTGTCAGGTGCACAGCAGTTTCAAAGGTGTGTGCAACTCCACAGAGGTTTACAGGGCATTCATGTTCATTTGAAGGCATGGAAGGTGTACAAATCAAAATCTTTCTTACACGTAAGAAATGCAAGTTAAAATGGCCAGTTCTTTGACGTGGCTGAAACCGAATTGACGATGCACATACCCGTACCGTACGTATGAACACAAACAATGTACCGGTACTCACATGTACCGTACCTGGATATATACATGTAGTTGTACAGTGTATGTGTCTAAGAATGTATGCACTGTCCTTACATTATACATAGCAGTACATTTGTATGAGTATTTTGTGTGCTAGAAAGTGCCAAAGTGTGATGTCATTTTGAACAAGAAAGTGCTGTACAAACAAATGGAATACGAGTGCATTGTTGGTTCACGCACTGGTTCTCACGTTAATGCTTTCTATACACATAACTGTGCGCGTGACGTAGTCACTTCGGTACTCAATAAGGGATTCTGTACTGCTCAGTAGAAGCATGGAGGAAGGACTGTGTTCCTTCCTCCATGGTAGAAGGCACAAGGCAAACTGCAAAACAACCAACTGTACTGACAAAACATGTGTACTGCCAACATACATGTAATGCACCTGTTGTACCTCTGTTGTTATACCACACATGTACTTTTTAACAGCTAAGAAAAATTAAAACAGTTAGATTATAAAAATACATGTATGTAACATTTAGAGCAGTGTTCTACAACCACATGCATTTACTGGATTACCCCCAGGCATTTAATCATCATTAATTGAGTACTGTACATGTATGGTACACCATACGTTTATTTTTATACATAGCTGGTACATACAGTGTATATACATGTACATGTACATATACATAATGGAAAAAATGCAATATACACACATGTACATGTACCTTCATTATTATAAGGACGTTCAACAAAGATGCCCTAGAGGGTCATTTACATACATGTATATGTCTCATGCAAAGTATATATACAAAAGTGAAACTATGATACAGGTTCAGAAATAGATACATATATAATGCATCTATACTGTGCATACAATGCATACTGTTTTCCATTTGAGTCTGCGCCAAAAGATTAATAATGTAGCATATTAGACTGTTTGTTGACAGGGGCTTTGTAATGGAAACACTGACCATAATGTAGGAATATTAGACTGCTAGTTGACAGGGGCTTTGCAATGGAAACAATGACCATGTCCAAATATCCTAGTTCCTCCATGTTCATGTACATGGCAAGGAGTGGAACATGCCAGACTTGGGGACAACAACCATGTGCACGTAGTTTATAATACATCTAAAGAACTCACTGACTGCTGCAAACAGCTACTGTACAATGGCAGTGATGTGCTTAAATGAATACATGTACCAGCCTAAGTATGGATTTATACCAGAGTGATACAACAGAATCCTGCTTTGTAAAATAATGTGGTTTCAGTTGATGTTTATATCGGTATTAAAATATTATCCCAAAAAATTTGTGGTTAAACACAAAACTAAGGTGAAGACCCTGAAATACCCCTTTTATATACAGTGTATTTGTGCATGTATACACAACCAAGAAAAACACTAAAACTGGGTCTAAAAAGACCCAGCCAAATATCTGTGGAATGCAGGACCTCTATGGATAGGAAAAAATGCAACAAAGTCCAATTTGGAAGTGTTTCTTTCTGCATAATGGTATCAATAATATCAGCCTTTGTATCTTTAGGCAAGCTCCAATAATATGAATGGGCTCACCACAATCCCATGTCCATGTACGTCTACATGTATCCAACTGGGTCCAGCAAAACACACTGATGCCTTGTACATGTACATAAATATACACGTGTACATGTATGCATGTACATTTGACATTTTGACAAACATGTACATGTATATTGTATATTTAGTATACATTTTGACATGTGCACACACATACATGTACATGTACATGTAGTTAACTTCCCTTCCCCCTTTTGAAATTGTGCATTACATGTAGGTGTGTGGGTGTTGTCCTCAGCATGAAAATTAAAATCGTTTTTGTTTTGGTTAACAGGTTCACACGGAAGCAACACTGAGAATTTACAAATGACTGTGTTATGTAACTGCAACTCATGTTACATGTAACTGTTTCACACCTTAGAAACTCAAATTTTCCATACATTTTTAATTAAACAGTTTCTATAGCAGTTACGCTAGTGTGACCATGGGGAATAGTCCATGATTTTCTCCAATGATATCAAGACAGTACACTTTACCAATGGCCATCTGGCTGACCATCATGGTGCCTTTCTTTAGCCTGTCCAAACGTGGCATGGAGAAAAAATGACCCAATAACAGAAAAGTTCAGTGCACTGAGAAGTATTCAGTTATTACATGTACATGTCCGAAAGACAGCTGGTACACAAACACACCAGCTGAGACAAACCAATGTTTGCAACACCACTCAAGTAGAGGTCGAATCAATTGAACTGGTTTACATTGCATTTTTGAGCATGTTGTTGATTAATGGAATTCTCTCCATTGAGGACTGTCCAATGGTTCTTCACATTGAGCTGAAGTGAAAGTTTAGACTGAGGCCCCAAGTACAGAAAAACCTATGAAACAAAAGCTAACCTGCTGAAATCATTTTACAACAAACAGATTTTTCACAAATTTATAGAAAATATAGGGGATGAATATTCAATTGGCTGAGTAAGTTGAGATATCTAATACATATCTCTTCAATCTTTTGCAATTTCAAGCATTTTAAAATCGGAAGCCTATGACTAAACCAGCAGACACTATACACGGTGTCCATATAAAAAGTACACCGAGATAAAAATTACTGTAATAGCAAAACTACTTTATATATGGGAGAAACATATCACTAGAAAGGGCAGAATGCCTCTTTGCAATGGTATACAGCTTGTGATGTTGCTGACACAGATGAGTGAACAAACTAGACCGATGTTAGGGGGACTGAAATCTGGCACTGTGACAAGTTGCATAAATGTGATTAAAAAAAGTCAGCATGTGGGGTGAAGGCGATTCCTTTTTATGGTGTTACCTGCAGAACCAATTTTTCACTGTGCCCTCAGCTAATGTTCAGGAGTTAACGTGCAAGAATAGTGGAAGAAGTCAATAATCTCCGTCAAGACCTTGAAATGATCAGACGAGCAGTAGGGGACGTACATCTGTATTACGAAGATGTCAGATGTGCATTGACAGGAATGGTGGCCATGTGGAGGACTTACCACATTAAACTGATGAGGTAAGTAGCGAAAACAAAGCAGATAAGATTGATTTAGGTACATTCCTTGTTTTCAAGAATGCGTTCTTAAAGCAAAGGCATTTGGTATTCTGCACACTTGCATGGTCTAGCCTTGTTAATCACTTATGCAAACTTGTCACAGTGCCAGATTTCAGTACCCTTAACATTGGTCTAGTTTGTTCACTCATCTGTGTCAATAACATCACAAGCTGTATACCATTGCAAAGAGGGCATTCTGCCCTTTCTAGAGGTATGTTTCTCTTTCCCATATATAAAGTAGTTTTGCTATTACAGTAATTTTTATCTTGGTATACTTTTTATGTATACCAACTTTTTAAGAGATATACATGTACATGTATATTGATGTACAGTGGCATAATTTGTAGTTCTAAGTTCAGTGAATGGCATCGTCCAAGACTAGTGCTTAGACTGCTTGGAGCTACAGACTGACCTCAAGTGATGACAATGTCACAACCTGACGAGTCACGTGACATTAAAGGTGCATCCGTTAAAGTGCTATATCTCTATATATACATGTACATGTAAGTGCATGTCCGATTGGGTTGAAACTTGGCAGCTATTTAGAAAGGGAAGTGTTTAACATAGCACATCAGTGGTCAAAACTGAAGCCATAGGCACAACATACCCAATTTGGCAGTTTGGCCATAACCTGAAGAAAGAGAAACTTGGCACCCAGATGCTGTGAAAGATGTTCAGACCTGTTTTGTGAGCCATCCAGTTTCTTGTCCTGTTGGTCTTAATGCCTTACATTTTGGGATTCTTGCTACAGAACCCAACATAGTACACATACACACATGTAAGCCTACCTTCCCTTCTTCACAATTATTTAGTCTTCATGCATGCCCACTGCATTGCTGCATTATGTGAATAAGAAGAATACTGGCACATACATATTTGTACATGTAGTTCAGTGGCATACAGGGTCTGGTCTTCCTTTTGTCTACAGGTGAGTGGCTGGTCAAACAAAGGCTAACAGTTGGTACAAAACCAAATAAATAACTCACTATGCCAGGACCAACAGTGGCTAAAGAGTTGCCCAGGCCCTTCACTGATACGATGGTGGGGTCATGTCCCCTCCCACTCCCCCAACAGTTCTCCCTCCCTGTTGGCAAAAGTTCCAATGATGTATCCCCCTTGCTGGTACATAATGTACATGTACTGTGGACCTCCAGTGCCTGAAACTGGTAAATGGGCTGTGCACTAAGCATTGGAAACTTTCAAATTCAAGCAACTAGCTTCAAACAACAATTGATACCCACTAACTATCACTACATGAAAATATGGCCCTCTTTAAAAGTAACAGGGCAAATGTACGTGTACGTGTACATGTACAGGTACATTTGGAGGTGAAACATACAAAACCAAGGGTGACATTTCTGCAAAGTTTGGCTGCCCATATCGACAGGACTAAATTAATAGTAGGTACTTCTATACATGTACATTGAGCGTGGTCTTCTCACTTGAGGCACAAGCCTGCAGCCTTTCTGCTACAAACTTACAGAGCCCACTGATCATATACACAATTTTTTCAGAATTCAATAACGTACAGCAGAAACGTCCATATGACTGTATAGTCACCAGGTCCCAACTTTTGCCTCCTGCTGTGAGAACAAACCAGACATCATACATGTAGGTGGCAAAATGATGGACCTAGCAACTACGATGCAGTCACAGACATTAGAAGGGCAGAAAATTGACTTGTGTAACTTTTAAGGCTTGATATACATGTAAGCATCACCCACAGAGGTACCGGTACATGTACATGTATGTATAAAATCTAGCGCGCTGTCTCATGTACAAAGTGATGCCTGCAGGGCGCATCCATGTTTGTGCACAAATCTAAGGAAAAGTCAAAATTTTTTAAAGCATTTGTACAGCTATTGCATCTGTATTCTAAAATGATACGTCAACAATGTCAATGCACAACAACCGGCATGTATATGTAAATACACAATCAGTAAATGAGTGTCTATTTTGCTGTGCATAAGCAACGCAAATGTGTACACGTATGTGCTGCAGATAATTTTGACATGATTATTTTTAAACAGATTTTATCGGTACCTGGTTGCATTCAAAGTACAGTACATAATTCGATATTCATTCCATTCAATTGTGAATGTTCTACAAGCATGCACATGGATTCAAAAATGTCTGTGCCCAGGACAGTGTCAAATTTTCTCTGCGCAGAGAATGAGAAGTTAGCATTCTAGTAATTTAATATAGACCTACATGTACATGTAGCTGGCATCATTTCAGTAAACAGCCAGTTTTGTCATGCCTGTAGCAATATTCACACCCTTTGCCCCCAGCATTGTGGGGTTCATATACATGTAGGGTACCAAAGTGAATACGTCACGTGCACAATTAGTGTGTAAAAGGCATTAGCACGAGAACCAGCGCGTGAACCGACCAAAACGCATGCGTACTCCATTCGTTTGCACTGCACTCTCTGGTTCACAGTGATGTCACACTTCGGTACATGCCTCTTTCATTTCAACAAAGAAGTGGACTAACAAATCTCCTACTGTCCATGTACTGGTAGGCCCAGTCTGGTACATGCCCTTGCTACATGCATAACATGTTGTCCATTTTATTAAATCTGCCTTCTCTGTTTTGTCAACCAGTCAGTTTGATTTGGGGAATAGAATTCCAGGATGCCACTTGACACCCTGTACACAAATTGTATCAGACAGGTCTGAAAAAGTTTAAGTATTTTCTAAGTTAATTTCCCTACCAAATTGGACTTTAATGGACATTTCAATGCTACACTGTATGGCTCATACTAGGGCCAGCTAGATACATAATGTAGGGCAGGCCTACACCGTAATTTTTAGGAAAAATTAGAATGATCATGTACATGTACATGTATATACTACTTACGAGTACTGTAGTAGTAGTATATACTACTTACAAGTAGTATATGTAGAATTCTTCCCTTTTTTGTTTTGCTGTCTTTGTTTTTGTTGTCCAAACCTCTGTTCGACATTACAGCACTGTACATGTACCTCCCCCCCCCGCCCACCACCGGGCCACCACCACTCCCATACAAACCTATTGTAGAGATGTGTGGAGTGATGAATCCCTCATCAGTAAACCTGCACAGCATACACGTCTTGCCCACACCCGAGTCACCAATCATCAGCATGCGAATCAAAATGTCGTACTGCTTCGCCATGGCTCAGATTTTCTGCAACACTCCAAACAGTTGAAACGTCGGTAAGATGTTAGTCCATAAACTATTAACATGACTTGGCAATTGAAAGGAAACGGGCGGGGTTAGATTACTTTCTAGCATCAATCATCCTGGTCATCATCGTCGGTTTAGCCAATTCCACTGCAAGTTGCATGCATGCAGTGTGTGCAACATCCACCGGCCTTCGTCAGGTGTCGACACGCGCGATCAATTGACTCAATAAATGTAGTGGCTGGGTTCCATACAAATCTTATACAAACTGTGCAGGAAAAATGGTTGAAAAGAAGTTACCAGACTATATACATGTACATGTGTATCTTACAACATGCTCAACGCATCACGTTATAAATGTCGTGAATGTTGCATGTTTAACAAGTTTTACTTTCTTGGGAACTCTGTTCTAGAAATAGAAGCATGGTCCGTTCCGACCGTCGGAGGGATGATGGGAAAAGACCCAAGGGTAAGATAGAGGAATGTCTTTTTGGGAAAGGGTCTTCTTAGTTTTAATCATGTGATGTTTGTACACAGCATGTTATTGTTAAGCCCCATAGTATCATGCCTATAGCATAGGCCACATGTACATGTGAGCCCAACTATAGTTGGGACAGTCCCAACTGTAGTGCTGCAGTTGGGCTGGCCCAACTATTGTTGACCAATGTCTGTGGGAAATGTCTAGTTGGGGCGTAACATTATCATGCCACTGCCAGCATTTCAGCATATGTTTCTCTTCCTTCCTCCAGCAGTGGTGTGAAGTTAGGCCTAGTTACTTGTTCCTCATTTAACTTTCGACGTTCAATGTTGAAGAAGTAACTGTTTGATTTTCGAATGTTGAATAAGTAACCATTTGGCATTCAGGATGCAAATCCCTAAAAGCAATGGAGTGCAAAAGGAACAAAAAAACTTTGTCAACTACATTTCTAAGTTAAGGGCTTTTTTGACCCGGAGGAACCCCATGCAGGCCTGACCAGAGACCAGGATGGATGTAAAACTTGCATAGGCCCCCTACTTCAGTTTCAATATTCACGGCGTATTGTAAATTGGCCTGGTAATGAATTGGCTCTTCACCCGGCACCTTGAATTGGGCACTGGGTGATGGCAAACGAATGGAATGAACATTTTTATTAAAATATCTCAGAAAATCCCACAAAAACTTTCAGAATTTCTAAGAAAGTGATACATTCTAGTAAATCATTATTACCTCCACTCACCTAACTAAAAAATGGTTAAAAAAATATTTTCGGGGGGGGGAATTCATTTTGCACTTCAAAAAAAAATCGGAAAATCAGACCATATTAACATGTCATTTGAACTTTGAAGCGGGTATATGAAATTAACATTTATGAATCAAAATATTTGGAGTTTGATTAAATTTCACCTTTGGCAAAATTGGAGATAAAATATTGCTCCATACACAAACATTAGAAGTGAAATTTCGAAGTGTCCACAGGGTCCGCGCCACTTTTCGGTGCGCATTGTTATTGTAACGTGAAGCAGCGCACGAACAAGTGTTTTCATTGTGCCTAAACTTTCTTGAGTCCTTGAAAATACCAATTTTAGTGGACTGGATTTTGTCCTAAGTCCTCGCTGGGTAGGCCATGCAGCTGTTCTTTTTGAGACCAGTAAAATGATAAGCAACATCGATGACACAACCGGAAAAGACAAAAACAAACAGATGTACCACACAATATTTGAGGTGTGAACAGTACTTACGGTGCATTTACAAGTCTATTCAGTCGTTGTGGCCTGGTTTCCTTCATTTCCAACTCGTGAGTAGAGCCAATGTAAACGGCAACCAATGAAAACATGAATGCCCTGTCCCTACTGTGCCAGGCGGCTGGTATGCGTGGCTGGTCAGCTGCGGCGGCATCCCAGGTTAGGCTACGCTAAGGCATGGAGCGGCATTTAGTGACTGATTTCATTCTTTACACATTGCCATATAAACCACCTGCAGTTCATTATAAACATGATAAACCGCAGAGATATTTTCTGCTTGAGAATCAATGTATAAACTGCAGCTTACTTTCCGAAAATTGTAGTATATTAAAATTATATATTTATTACCCCCCAAAAAAATTCCGACAACGAGTGGAACTCGGAAGCGAGCGGGGGCGACCGTTTGAACCCCCCCAGCCTACGGGCCTGCCATGCCCCAGGTTGCAAGGAATCGTCTCTGATTGATTAGAAGAATGATATCAGGATGAATGTAATCTTCAGGCAGGGCATGGGGTTTGAGTATTTTATTGCGATTTGAGAAAAGTGTGGTTTGAGGCATTCAGTGTAAATTGGGTACATGGGGGTGGATGTGCATGGCGGCAAAATGTGATTTTTTAGGGGTCCCTTTTGCACTCCATCACTTTTAGGAATGTGCATCCTGAATGTCAAACGGTTACTTATTCAGTGTTCGAATATCAAATGGTTATTTGTTCAACATTGAATGTCGAACGTCAAACAAGGAACTAACTTCACATCCGTCCCTCAGCGTGAGACCTAAGGTGGCTGCGGGGGGAGGGGACTCAGTGTTCACAAAGGGGGAGGGGTATTTCAAATGGAGGGAAACCCAAATATGCAAATGGGAATATTTTTGAGAAATGTTCGTAACTCTATATTTAGGCCTACCAGTTGAAAATTAGGAAAAATGGCTTTAAAAATATGAAAAATGGGGGGGACACCAGCTACATGTAGGTGCATCTCCCCCATCCACTTAAATCATGTATGGGAAAGAGTTCCGCATCCCACCACCACTTAGGCCTGTCTTGACTTCAAGTTACTTAGAAAAGTGTACATCTGATGAAACCTCTAACGTCCTTGACCAAATAGTCGCCAGGTCCCTAATTTTGCCACCTACTGTCAAGTCCGATTGATTTTCATAGCAAGTGGTAGAAGACCTGGCGACTATACGGTCAGGGACTTGAGAACTACACATAGAAGAATCAATGGAGTTTGTCACTCTGCCTTCGCCTTAAGATTCTGGAGATGAAGTAAAAACGGCACTACGTGTAATGAAGGAGTGAAAAAAAAGTCAAGGTTTCTTTGAAAACACTTTCTGTCATGACCCATAGACTTTTTGCATACGGTAGATGGCTGGATTGCAACTCATGCACTGGGCATGCTCAGCAAACGTAGATTGTACGCGCTTGTTGTTACGGCCTGACTTTGTCCTCTACCCCAACTGGTGTAGACGAAGTAAGTTGGGCAAGCCTGAAGTTGGCACTCAGCAAAGTTGGGGCAGTGGACAAAGTTGGGACGTGCGTGTAACAGAGTCATGCCAAAAAGTGTCCGATGCGGACACTAACTTTACATGAAGCAACCTTCACCGGGGGGTGGGGGAGAAGTGGAGAAGATTTTAACACATGTACATATTGTATGTATATACATGTATGTAGACAAAGAGGTGGTTGGTAAGAGAGAAGATGAAGTTGATTTACATGTATACGGTAGTGGGAAACAGCAGGATACAAGATAAGGGGGAGGTCGCTATGGCTCCAGGGGCTTTTTAACTCCTAAAATAGGGTTGATTAAAAGTTAACATAGTTCTGGGGGAATCTCCCTGTGGGATGCACCATTGTTATTGAAATTATATGGAATGTATTGCGGTTTGTTGTTAAGGCATGAGACCAACAGGAAGTTTAAATTCATCACTTCGGCCAATTTCAAGTGGCCACAGTCAGTCCTGGAATTAAAGGTGCAGGTAATCTCAATAGAAAACTCGTAATTTTTTACACTGACTTCACCAAGTGCTTGTTTTTAGGACCTATGAAGAGATCACAGGCAGATGATTCATGGCCAGCAAGCCAGAAAGTACGCAAGGGAGCCAGGCCTGCAGTAGATGAGAATTCAGAAGTTGTCAAAACATTCAGGTACATGTACATGCTAGCTTGAAGCAGCTATCGGCAAGAAAGAGCTAATGTAAATTGCAGTTCAGTGTTTTAGCTAGGATTTGAAAAGGGGGAGTGCGAAATGAAAAACGGGGAGTGCAATCTTGTTGGCATTGAAACTTTGTGCGCGAAGCACGTAACACAAGCGTGCAGCGCGAAGTTCCTTACAGCGGGGAAACAGGGCCTGCGTAAGGGACCTGGAAGCTCTGCCTGTTTTAGATTCTCTCTCGTGGTCTCTGATGAATTTCTGACTTTTTTCTGAGAGTTTTGCCTTTTCAAACAAAAAAATAACAGTTTTCAGATAAAAAAATTTAACTGTAAAACGTGTGCAATTGTTGTTTTATATAGTGTGATTAAACAGCCCTGCAACAAAGAAGCGAATAACGGCACCTTTGAACAAATTTCTCGCAACCACTTTATTCAGTAGTACTTGACAAACGTTTTTCTGCCTTTTTGTTTGCAATACAGTACATTCAGATTATTATGTGATACGCAAACAAAAATAAATAATAATATAAAATGAATCTCAGTATGTACATGTACAATGTGGATGAAAAAATATGTTGCACATGCGTAGTACATGTACGTGTACATATGCACACTGTACACGCACACACGTACACCACAGGCAGGCCACGTGCTCACACCTGTGCACGAGTCTGAACATGGCATCGGAAGAGTTTGACAATTTTTTCCATCGTTAAGGTAGAAGAACCTAAACAAGCTTTATGCTGATTATTGACAATAACAGAGATTACGTGTAGGCCAGCCCTTGCCTTCGAGAAGAAATTCTGTTAATTTTCGTTTCATTCTGGATGATATTGTGAGCAAGCAGCGCAAGCCCCGAAACGATTATATGTCGACCTCGTCCCCATGGACTACCTTGTGTGAGAGTGGGCTCAATATGGCGGCTAACGATTACCATAGGTTGAGGTTGATTATGTGTACGATCGATTGCTGTTGAACAAGTATGGCTCCCTGTATTTATTTTGTTATAAATTCATAGATACGATGCTGTAGTTCATTATTTGTACATTTAAGGGAACCCGCCTACCGGCATTGATATGTTCAAACCAAACTTCTGAACCGTAGTCCCAGCGTACATATGCTTTACTGCAGCATATTTTCTATGTTGGACTTGGTTGATGGGGGCCAGGAAAAAGCATGGGAAAAGATTGAATTTTAGCTCAGATTTTATTTTCACATTTTTTGGGATCTAGATTACACATGGCTGCATGGCTCGCTAGCTAAAAAGCTGTTGCAATCCAGTTGCTGTACAACTGAGGGATCATGTGTGCCCAGCATCACTTGATGAGATTTTCAGTCAGTGCACCCTTGGGTGTAAATCCCGGGAGGATGGAGGGTGTATCACTCTTCAAATTTGTCCGTTGACTTGGAAGGCACATGCAAATTCTTCTCCAAAGAATGGTTTTTACGATGAGGCAAAGATATTGCCCTCGAGCAAGACCCGTGTGATCAACACGATCAAACTGATATGGCAGTGCGCTGAGTCGTACAACTTGCTGTACAGCAACGGGCGGAGACACTCGTTTCGATTACATTTGAGACCTCATTCGAGGGAAACATTGCAAAAGAATTCAAGACACGTATATGTATATAAACTAAACAGTTATTGACCACTGTGATGTGGAATATGTTTCAACACCCAAGGGACTCATAGCACCCTAGGCGAAACTGAGGGTACTATGTGTTTCACACCACAGTGGTCAGTTTATTGTGGTCAGTGCCTGCCCCCTCCTGCTGTTGAAGTTTCCATGGCCAGCATACCAGTGTTATAATGATTTTTAAGCCATTCCCCATCCTGCCTATGTGCCAGCACATATTTCCACCACCGTGCACACTGTTGCCTCAAATTGTTCTTTTTCTCTCGGCGGCTTCCTCTCAACTTGTAAGGGTCTTCCAGTCGGAGTTGGATGCCAAGCACGACAAGCACGAGCGGCTGGTCAAACTGAGCCGAGATGTAACCATCGAGAGCAAGCGAACCATATTCCTGCTCCACCGCATTACAAGGTGAGATTCCAGGGAATTCCGGTTGTTCTTTAGGGAAAACTCTTTGGAGGTCACTATACTCTTATTGTAAAACCTTTGTAATATTGTAGCGGTCCGGCCCCCTGGCCGATCGCTCAGGGGTGGCGGTCCGTCCGCCACTGAAGGGGGAATTGGAGGCCAGGCAGGCAAAAAGAAAGTTCAGCAGACACTGAAAGACTTGGGTGTTCAAGTGGACTGGATTTCTTTTATAATCACAACTGCTTGGACAATTGAACTGGTGCTAATCTATGTGA